>JAHDVE020006961.1:0-128876 GCA_022606495.2 Halesus radiatus | reverse complement strand
AAAATGATTTTGCGAACTTGGTATACATAATTTCAGAAGTTCCATTTTATTTCGGGGTTTGTTGGAACATAATATAGTGGTTCTTGTTTTGTGAAATTCTCTATTATTTCAGGGAAGACATTATTTTTTACGCTGACAACACAGAACTCATTGTCTGTGGAATCAAAACCACCTCTAGCGGATGGGTCCGGTCCGGGTTGTTAAACTTGGCAACAACGCATTTTTAACTGGTGTGAACCGATGCTATTTTTGACAGACAAAATAAATAGTATTATTGTATTGTAGTATGAATTTTAAACAGGAAACGTATACAAGAATTTTTTTATATTCATCACACTTATTAAACAGTGAAAGTAAACTTATGACAGTAAGGCAATTGCACATAATACAGGCTCTCTGTAATTTTTTTTAACGACATCGATACTGTTATAAGGTCACAAAAAGTGCGCAATACTAGAATGGGTTCATCTCTAATGTATCAGCCGGCAAATAACAGAACATCATTTGGACAAAGGAGTTTTTCTTGTAAAGCTCCTTTGTTATTTAATAGGCTTAGTGACAACATTAAAACTATGGATACGCTAAATTTATTTAAAAAAATGGTAAAAAAAGTCAGTTAGCTGAGAGTGGTGATTTCGCTTTATCCATGTTATCCCTTGTATTGTAATCAATGTTGAAACTTTATGTATGCTCGATATTATCATTATAATTTACTTATTACTATTTACATCTCATTACTTATTTATTACTATTTACATCTCATTTCTTACTTATTACAATTTATATCTCGTTACTTACTTATTATTATTTACTTATATATTTATTTTTACCTACATATTATAATTTACTTACTATTATTTACATAATTTTATTAACATATTACTATTTCTATTTTTATTATTATGTACTTATTACTATTTAGATAATTTTGTTAACTTATCATTATTTACCTATTATTGTTATCTACTTATTACTATTTACTTAATATTTATTTGTATTATTATTTGCTTATTACTATTTACTTATTATTATTATTTACTTATTAATATTTACTATTTGTTATTAATGTATTATTATTTACTTATTACTATTTACTGATTATTATTAAATTGTAAAGCCACTCATCTCAACACAGAATGGTCCTAATGAGATGAGTGGCTAATATTTTTGTTTTTATATTTAAATTTAAGAATATATAAATATGTATAATTTTCACGGTAGAAGATAATATTTACTCAAAGTGATCGAAAAAAAAAATTTGGCTTCTAAAACAGTAAAGTTATCAAATGACTTAACGGTTTAGAAAGTGATGTCATTTGCTTATGATAATAGAGGCCAACATTTAATATTTATTTATTTAAAAGGATAACCCGTAAGGCACCGTTTTGTGAAAATTTGTATTAATAATAGCTATTAAAAATGCTTTCCATAATTAATAATAATAATGAATAATTTTAATTGCGTTGCTTTTGTGAAAAATCATCTCAAGGGCGTTTTACAGTAAAATAAGAATAAAAAGTAAAGAAATCTTAGTTGAGTAAGAAAAACTATTGTGATTTTACGGGTATAAAAAATATATTGAATAAAACAAATACTGTTTTAAACCAGTTTATTTAATTTAATCGAATACGATGTACTATATAGAAATGTTTGTTAATAGCACATATACTATGTATTTTATATATAACATTAAAAAAGCCGCAAACTGCATTATACTTTTTACTGCACTTAATAATAGTACACAACTGCTGATACTGTACAAATCTCAAGTGCGCCCCACTGTTGAATTTGGCAGCCACCTCTGGTCTGGAGTCCCAAAATACTTGAAAAAATCGTTGACTCTCTGCAGAAACGGGTGGTCCGTTTGATAGATTTCCCTATCTTAGCAAATGGATTGCAATCTTTAGAGCACAGGCATCAGGAGGGAATGCTGTCTTTATTCTACCGGTATTTCAATGGTAGGTGCTCCGAAGAACTAGCGTCATTGATCCCTTCGGAACTGGTTCAGTCGGGAAACCCATCAAACGCGCGCCCAACATTTGTACACAGTTGACATTTGTCACATGAGAACGGTTCGTTTCTACAACTCATTCTTGAGTTCAACACCCCGGTTGTGGAACGATTTTCCGGTCTCTGTGTGTCCTTCCTCCCACAACATGAGTCTCGTCAAGACCCATGTTCACTCCTTCCTCTCCTCAAAAAGATCCTCCACACAGCATCCTCAAGATGACATGAAAGAAACGAGAAAGTAGAAACAGGTTCATCTCCGTTTTTTCAAGATTGTGTCATAGTTTGATTTTCAACCAGGGACGCAACATTTCTTAGGTATCTACAACAAGCAAAACAAACTATATTACTTAGGAATATGCTTTGAACACTTGGAATGAAATATTATTAAATACGATTAACTAAATCAACAAATATAGCTAAACTTAAAAGTTATGTAGCAAAACGTGTAGAAAGATAGTTGACACATTAAATGGAAATTATATTTACTGTATAAAAATGTGATTAAACATTAGGTTGACGTTTTATCCGATGACGATTACAAAACTGTTAACAAAATCACAATGTTTTCATGCTAAAAAACACCATCAAACGGGAGTACTTCGTAAGGAATCTATACATAACAACGTGGCTACATTTAGAGGTTATGTAGGGATACGTTTAAGCTGGTTTAAATGGCCTTGAAATTTGAAACAAAACGATTTTACGACATCTGTTAACTACAGTAGTTTATAGTAGGAATTTTGAGGTAAGTCTGTGATCAACAGGTTTGGTCATAAATTCTCAGATAGCGATGATGGTTCCCGGAAATATTTATTTAGCGTCATTATAGAAGATTTCAAGGATTCCTCTAATTTAGGGATATGACTCGGAATATAATTTGTTAGCTTCATCGTTTACTCTGTGGTCAAACATACACTCAAATTATAGTGTCGACAATAAATAGTTCATCTTGGGTTTCTTTTAACGGAACGAACTTTCTGATGTCTACTTTTCTTGGTTTCAATTTGTATTTATGAATGTATGAATGAATGCCAATGAAGAAAGAGATATGTGCCAATAAGGAATTGGCTCCATTCTCTGCTTAGCCTGCGGAGAAACGACGTGATATTCAGTTCCTAAGTAAGTAAGTACTCATTTCGTTATTGAGAAATTATGATTGAATATGATTGATGTTGGTATTTTTACAACCTTAACAGTAAAAAAGTTTAAAAAAAAGTTTTTTTTTATTTATTTATTTTTATTTTATTTTTTGTATTTAATATGTTAATTTTTTTTACAGTAAGTATATAAATAAGACATGATTCATATAATGTAACAAGAAATATAATATAGCTGTTCCTCACCATAAAGAAACAAGGTTCTTGTGTTAGGTGAGGGATTATCGCTTAATTAATTAGATCATATCTTAAAATATTGTTGTACAATAGCAGGAAAACATGAATTTGTTGTGTAAATTTAGTAATTTAGCAATAGTAATAGTATTAAAAAAAAAAGAAATGAAAAGAAAAGAAAAGAAACACAAGGTTTGTGGAAAGAAAAAAAAAGACAAAAAAATCTAATAATAAATAAAAAATAAAATAAAAGATTGTTACAGTAGTTTGAGGTAATTTTTTTAATCTGTGTTGGAATTCATGGATATTTTCTATAATTTTAAGATTAGAAGGAAGGTTGTTAAAAAAAGTTGTGACTGTCTTAATTAAGCAAAATGATCGAAAAACGATTGAAATTGTCAAATACGCCCAGAAACGAACAAGCAATGCAAGTGAACTTCGCAAAAAAATTTACTCCAAAAGCTGATATAAACAGCTGTGCATGTTTCGACAAAGAACATTTTAAAAAGAGCCGTTTTTACTGCCAATTCAATTCAAATTAACCCAACGCCTTGTAGCGATTCATCCTGCTCCTGCGAGTTTTTTCAAAACATTTACACAAAAAAACAAAACAAAGGGGCGTTACCATACACATTTTTGTGTGCGTATATAATGTTTTTGTCTTCCGAAATCAATGGGAAACATTCTTCTCGCGGGTGAAGAGGGGAAAGGGGGAAGGGTTTGTTTCATTTTTTTAAATCGCCGCACGGTTCGGATCAATGTATGCGTCCCGTCCGATGGTACTTTGTCCTAAATCGAACAGGTTTTTTTAGGTTATGTGTACTGAGCGAAATTATAACATATTTTTATAAGAAGTTTCCTTATGTATCACTAATAATAATAATTTATGTAATTGTTATGTATTCTCTTATTTTGTGTGCTATTTCTAATAGGATCACAGTCCTCATATTAATAACCTTTGAAAGTAAACATCGTGAAGTAAATATGCATATAAGCACGTCTTTTTCTTGTTAGTTTTTATTATTATTAAAAAACTAAGAATCTAAAACCTACTTTATATATAATACAATGTTTTAATTAGTCATAAAATAGGTTTTTAAGTTTTTGGTTTGGTTTTTTTTTCGCAAATAAAAAAAAATAACCTAAAAGTCACACAGAAACCTGATACTTTAAATGAATTAAAATGCGTGATTTTGCTTCTTCGTTAACTGAAATAGTTTTTCATTATTTTTGTGCATATTAAGAACATCATGCTTATGCATATTTAATCATCGTGATATACACATTCAATGATTATATTACAGTGGTTTACACATCATATTTCTGATTATTTTTACATTCATTGACATTTATATATTTATTTTATTCAAAGAATAAACAAAACAATGGTATTTTATTCCAACCTATAAAAATACGTAGTACATTCAAAAGATTATTCTTGAACTCATCCTGTTGTCTACGCAAAATGTTTTGTCTTTAATCAAAACAAAACATTTTAGCAGGAGACGGAATAACCTAACCTCTCTGTCATACGATGATCTAGAATTTTGGCCATTCTTAAAGATTTCATCACTTACAAACTGTATACAAATGATGTAATACCGTTTCAATCTATAAATTATTAATAATAGTGGTTAATTACTGAATGAGATATTTAAGAGAAACTAATGAATAGTCTTGTAGGTTACATAAATTATTTATTACATGTTGAATGTTGTATTATAAGTTGAAATTCTTGTCCCTTGGAAAGCATAAAAATTACACGAACTGACAGTAGCAGTCGGGTAAGCTGGCACTTCTTTCAGTCTTAGACATGAGTGCCGCTTTTGATACGATTGACCACGATTTTCTTATCACACGTTTAGAAGAATCCTTTGGTTTAAACGGTGGCGTTAATAATTGGCTGACATCGTATTTAACCAATCGTTTACAAGCAGTGAAGATAGGGCAAAACCAATCAAAATATGCAACCCTTTCATCTGGAGTACCCCAGGGGTCCGTTCTGGGTCCTCTGCTTTTCATCATTTTCACAAATGGTGTAGCTAAAATAATAGAATCGTTCGGTCTTCAATCCCACTGCTATGCTGACGACCAGCAAGTTTATTTCTACTGCTTACCAGAAGAAATAGACAGACTAAAAACTCGCATAGCTGAGTGTCTTGAAGCAATAACTCGCTGGATGACCTCAAATAGATTGAAGCTGAATCCGTCAAAAACTGAGTTTCTCTGGACCGCCACAAGCAGACGTCAGCATATTATTGATAACTCCCCAATAAATATTTCGGGAAGTGACATTACTCCCAAGACGTGTGTTAAATTACTCGGTGTCAATCTGGATGCAGACTTTTCCCTTAAAAGTCAAGTAAACAGAACTGTAAGTACAGGGTTCTTTCAATTAAGGCAAATAAAAGCAGTACGGAGAAACCTGCCAACAGAGGCAACTAAACTGCTTGTCAATTTGTACGTTGTGTCACGTCTAGATTATTGCAACGGAATATATGCGAGTCTCCCCAAATACCAAATTAACAAATTGCAATCAGTATTCAACGCTGCAGCAAGACTTATCACCGGCGTATCTAAATATTCTCACATTTCAGGGCATCTCAAAAATCTCAGCCGGTGCAAAAATGCATCCACTGGCTCAAATGTCCTGAAAGAATCCAGTTCAAGCTCTGCTGGATGGTATTTAAGTCACTTAACGGAATGGCTCCGGCTTACTTATCAGAACTGTGTATTCCCGAAAATACCAACTCACGACAGTCTACCCTTAGGTCAGCAGCGTCATCAGCTATCGGCAGGTTGAAGGAACCAAAGCGCACACCTAATACTAAGTTCGGTGATCATGCTTTCGGAGTGTCAGGACCTAAAGCCTGGAATGAACTGCCGCATGACTTAAGAATTATCAAAGACTCAACAGAATTCAGAAGTAAACTTAAAACACATCTTTTCAGACAATCGTATCCATAAATTGAAGAAATTCACCTGTAAATTGCTTAGCTAGGCTAGCCGGTTAGTACTTACCTAAAGTCATTAAATAAATAAATAATAATAAAATTAAAATAAAAATTCACGCATCGGTGCGCAAATGCGTCCACAGCCCGCAACACTGTAAATAACCAAAGTGTAAAAAAAAAAAAAACGTTAATATTTTTTAAAAGCTTCTTACGCTTTTTTAGCTAATTTTATAGATATTTTCGAGTCCTAAAATTCATTTTATGAATACTTTCCAGTCCTAAAAATTAATACCAATAATTCAATAAATACCACCTCTTCTTGTGCCAGCAATCATCTAATAAATGTAACATCAATAGAAAAGGAGAAACAAATAACCATGTAAAACTATCATCTCTATAAATAAATTTTTCTAAAACTGTGTTCATCTGAAGCGACCTGCCAGGTAAGTATGTTTTTCTGTATCTGTTTGTACATAATTAGATAAGAAATATTTGTACAGCGCCCTTGGGGTGATTTTTCACAAAAACGGCGCTATACAAATCATCCAACTATTATTATTATTATTATTCATAGATGATAGACATGCCCATAGATAAACCATTTTCGAACAAATTTGGCGTTTCATTGAAAAAAATAATTATCGCCATCTGTCGTATTTAAAAAAACACTCTAGTTCGAATTCATACCGCATGGAACATTAGCAGCACCTTACGGCCAAGTAATTAATTGAATATAAAAACCGGCCTTTCTGAATTAAATGGTGGTTTAAAAATCTCAAAATACTTTTAAAAACTGGAGAAAAATATTTGCTAACATCTGCGAGTGAGTTTTTTTTTAATAAACTTTACCAAACTTTTTTAAGCCGCATTTAAAAAAAAACATGAAGGTTAGTGTTCATTAAACTGCACCCAACATTTGTTTTTTATTGCAATTTTTATGACTACATGTTGAAGAAAAACGTTCAAAGGATTTTTTAAGGACATTCGATATTTAAAAATATTTTGAAAAACATACGTAGAGCGGTCAGAAAAAGATTATATTTCTAATTTGATTTTTATGAGTGCTAAACCTATGTAAATTAAAAAAATATATAATTCATATTTTTCTCCTTATAAACATCATGTTTATCGTATTGCGTAATAATATTATCATTATTTCGGAATAATAAATTATTCCACTCACCCTTAAATCGATGGTATACATATTAAATGTAAAATTTACTATATAAAATTGTTTATAAACGTTAGCTTGATTTCTAATCCGACGGTGATTACCATCTGTGAATAAAATCACAATGTTTTCATGCAAAAACCACTATCACAACGTGAACAACGGACACACGTCATGTGGAAAACAGTACAAATGAATGGGAATTCTAGGCCTACACGCAACGTTGCCAAATTGCCTATAGCATGGCTAGGTACTTATCGAGATTGCTCTGTTCTGGTGGAATTCGAAATTGCCTTCCAGACGATCGGGTGACGCAGTAGTGTGGCCGACGGAAAAAATATATTAATCGAGTTTTTATTTTTTGAATTGGTAATAAAAGCAAAATTTGAATTTTCGCTTTGGAAATCGCGCTTTATTTATCGTTAAGCAATTTCCAAAGCGAAATTTCAAAATTCAAGACCGCTTCGCTCAACGGATTCAAAGAGTATTGCCATTATTGCCAAGCCAAAACATAAAAACTTGGTTAATATTTTTTTTTCCGTCGGCCACACTACTGGGCCACCCGCTCGTCTGGAAGGCACTTTATTAATATAACAACAATTTGCCCAGATTTCGTTGTTGTAATGTTTCTCAGCAAATGAAACAATTATGATAAATAGAATAAGTATTATTTTGTATGCATATTAGCACGTATTTCTTAATACGCACAAAATTAATGAAAAACGCATTTTTTATTCTTTTAATTACGACGAGGAACAACTATTTCAGTCACCAGAGAAGCAAAATCACGAATTTTAATTTAAAACTTAGTAAAGTTTTAAGTTTTTGTATGGCTTTTGAGTTAGTTTTTTTTATTATAAAACCCAAACTGAGAACTTATTTGATGTCTAATTAATATATTGTATTAATAATAATACTTGGATGACTTGTATAGGGCCTTTTTGCGAAAAATCACCTCAAGGGCGCTATTTAAATACTACTTGCTAGGATTTATCTTATTATGTACAAGAAGATACACAACATACTTACCTGCACCTGGTAGGTCACTCTAGATTAAAACATTAAATTATGAAGTTTTCTCTTGAAAAGATATGAAATATCCACACACAGGACACAAAATTAGAAAACACTGCACATTACATGAAATTGCAATTATTGTTTAAATCCTGTTTGTCATTGATTTTTTTTTTTTTTTACATGAATACCGCACAAGAGTCCCAACCGTCTGGAGCCAGTGAGACTATGGCATTCCCAATTGGGGAATGTTGTGAGGCTGAAGGTATTGGGGAGGAGAAGGAGAAGGGAGAGAGGAAGGTGGGGAAAAAGGGAAATACCTGGCTTTTCAGATCTGGTAACCAAACACGGCTAAAAGCCATTTCAAGCAACGTTTCAATTCTGAATGGTGGTCTTTCACCAGGGCGATACTGAGAGTATCTTCCACTCTGGTGATTGATATTATATTTATTAGAAGTTTATTAGCAAAAGAAGATTTGGTATTTATTTGAAACATTATTTTATTTGAGATTTTCGATAATTATTATTTACAGTTACATATATATTTATAATTATTTACAATGTCGTGGACTATGGACTATGATGTTTCAAAATTTTCTGTTACTTACTTTAGGTAGGTACTAACGGCTAGCTTCTCTATGTTAATTAGGTATGCAACTGAACCATTCATGGATATATCTTTCCGAAGAGATGAGTTTTGCTCTGAATTCTGTTGAGTCTTTAATCAATCTTAGAACGTATGGCAGTTTATTCCAGGCTTTAGGGCCTGACACGTTGAAAGCACGCTCACCAAACTTAGTATCTGGTGTGCGCCTTGGTTCCTTCAGCCTTCCGATAGCCGATGATGTCGCTGATCTAAGTGACTGCCGTGAATTGAAATTTTCAGGGATGTATATTTCCGATAGGTAAGACGGAGCCCTCCCGTTAATTGATTTAAATTCCATTCGCAGAGCTTGAACTGGATTCTATCAGGACATTTGAGCCAGTGAAGATTTTTGGGATGCTCTGAAATATGGGAGTATTTAGATACGCCTATAATAAGTCTTGCCGCAGTGTTAAAAACGGATTGTAATTTATTAATTTTATAGTTGGGGAAACTTGCATATATTCCGTTGTATTAATCTAGATGTGAAAAAAACGTATGAATTAACCAGAAATTTTGTCGCGTCTGTTGGCAGGTTTCTCTGCACTGCTTTAATTTGCCTTAATAAGGAACTCCAGTGAAAAATATAATGGGTATAAAAATATATATTTTTATAAACAATAATTATTAGCCTGAAACACTCATCCAAATTGAAAAAAAACCCTTTCCGAGCAAAGATAAATGTCGCCGACAGGACTAGAATCAATAATAACTGACCGGCAATCAGAAGGGTGCAGGTTCGAGTTCTGTCGGCGATATTTATCTTTGCTCGGAAAGGTTTTTTTTCAATTTGGATGAGTGTTTCAGGCTAATAATTATTGTTTATAAAAATAATTGTTACCCTTTGCGCTATGCACAAAAATCTTGTCTTAAGTTTTTAAGAACTTTAGTTTATCAATTAATAAAAATATATATTCGTATAGATCAGCAAATGCCGATTCTGAATATATAACTTTCATTGTATATAATTATGCGTAGATTTTATAAGTCGTTATGTAAAAGTGAATTAAAAACCGTACCATCAAAACACCATGTTCTGTTGGTACCACTGCTTCTGACATCACACATGCAGTTTTCGAGCCCAACTTATAACTAGATAAGGTTTTTTTTCGCTTTTTTATAATATATGTCTTATAATTTCGCTGTTTACAGTGTTCGTTTTGCTCATAAAATAATTATGTTTGTTTATTGCGACTACTTGAGGGTTTTTGCTTGAAAATTCATAACAATTTTAACAAATTTGTCTACTTAATAATCTATACCGCTTGCACAAAACAACGACGTCATTGGCACTTTGGTGATTATTTCTTCAGTTATTCTGGAAGTGGAGGATTTCTAATGATACCTCAAACCTATTATTTCTTACAATGCATAATATGTATATCTATTTTTATTTCAAGCCATTAAAGTTCAAAACTATTTATTTTATTCAACCTATTCATGTCACCGGCTGTGTGTCAAGTTCACAGATGCGCATGCGTCAGTTTTCGCGCATGCGTAGAACACTGATGGAAGCTATTAACGCAAGCGATTCTGATTTGCCTTTCAAACATAATTTAAAGCATTAAATGACTTAAGGCTTTCTTTAAACACTGATAAATTGTTAATTAGTTGCTGATATGAATGGATTTTTGCACTTTGGTGCAATGCACCTACAATAGTAACGAAAGGCTGATATTCTACAATGTTTTCTTCAATTAAAAGCAGTTAAATTTAAGTATAAAGTTCTCGAAGTTTTGTATGGAATCCATATAATATCGATTACTGCCTATTGAATCGCTAATCCGGCTGCTCCTGTGACATCACACCCAACAAGCCGGTGGTTTTGGTGGGCTTTAAAAAATTGAAACTTTAACGATTATTTTAACCATGAAAACGAACTTTGAAAAAAAAATTAAATAAGCAGAAAATTAAGTTAGGATGCCAACATTAATAAAAAAAAAAAAAAATGGACTGGAATTCCTTATTGGAAGAACCCCGTGCTTACAGTTCTGTTCACTTGAGTTTTAAGGGACAAATCAGCGTCTAGATTCACTCCAAGTAATTTCATACATGTCTTTGGAGTAATGTCAATTCCGGAAATAGTTATTGGGACATGTCAATGTTACTCAGGCGTCTGCTTGTCTTTGACGGATTGACGGACTGAAAAATTCAGTCTTTGACGGATTCGGCTTCAATCTATTTGAGGTCATCTAACGAGTGATTGGTTCTAGACAATCAGCTATGCGAGAATGTCTATTTCTTCGGGCAAGCAGTAAAAATAAACTTGCTGGTCATCACCATATCAGTGGGATTGAAGACCAAATGATTCGATTATTCTAGCGACATTTGTGTAGAGGATAAAAAGTAGTGGGCCCAGAACGGACCCCTGAGGTACTCCAGATGAAAGGGTTGCATAGTTTGATTGGTGTTGCCCCACCTTCACGGCTTCTGTAAATATGATGTCAGCCAATTCTTAACACCACAGTTTAAACCAAGGGATTCTCCTAATCGTGTAATAAGAAAAACTTGGTCAATTGTGTCAAAAGTGCTACTCATATCTAAAGCTGAAAGAAGTGCCATCTTAAGCGACTCGATGGCAAGAGATCCGACAAAACGCATAGTAAACCAATTTCCATTGAGTGAAACCTTCTGTATGCAGATTGGTATTTAGTCAACAGTTTATTTGAATTTAAGTGACATACTATCTGTGAATAAATAAAATCATATAAGTAAGTCATCGCCTAACCAGTTTGAAAATGGCTGTGCACGCTAAAACTGCTGTCACAATAATAAAAGAACTAAAATACCTGCAGAACTTAATAAAAACATTATTAAATTCGATTAGCATTAAATTTAAAAACGAAATATATAATTGTAGATTCCCGAAGTAATCTCCACTTCTAGGTCGGGCGTGCCGTAATCAACACTTAAATACAATGTTTTGATAGTATTATGAACAATCCTTGTCGCATTTATCATTAATAATTTTGTCTGTCCTGCTATGAATGTTCGTTCAGAATTGGGTCGAAAAATTAAGTTTAGAAAGTTTTTAGAAAATAAAACAAATTACAGATTCACTTACAAAAATGTTTATTATATAACACTTAAATTATATTCATAATAATTCAGGATTGGACTAGATTGTTTTGATACCATTACTACAAATTGGATCTCTAGATATACTAACAAATAATATACATTTACGGGTATCCATAATTATTACTTTGTAGTTAATAACAATACAGTCTTCAGTATCTTAAATGCTTCGTCCGCAAGATTAAGTTAAACATTCAAACTACATCTTATCACATTGTGAATACTGGGAACTTTGTACAGGTTCATCTTAGCGAAAGCTTTTCAATCATCGAATATTTCCTTTGATTCAAGGTATCTGTACCTCATAATGTTCACATTATTTCCTAATGCTCATATCTCATCATCGCTCCACGATCGGGGTTATATGCTCCACGGGGGGGCAGTCTAGACCTCCATTGTCTATTACCTGTAAAAAGAAGGAGGAACATTATTAGATTATTGTTTTTCAGCACAAAGAGTTCACATGGAACACAATGAGTGATTTACTCACTTTTTCAACAGTCAAATAACATCACTGGAATGTGCTTGAGTGGATAAAGGTAAACATTTTGAGACAAATGTTAATTTAAAATGTAATTTGTACAAAGGAGGGTATTAAAAAATTTTTATGTTGTAAGATAATTGAATGGTTAAATTTAGGCTGCTCTCTGACGGTCTGGTGAGGAATGAACATTTCACTAGCTACTGGAGACACTGCGCAGAAAAGTCCCACAATGGACTGCGTTGCAAACAGTTACCTTACTTTAGCAAACTTGACTTTTCTGTGCAGTGTCTGCAGTAACGAGTGAAATGTTCATTCCTCACCGGACCGTCAGAGAGCAGCCTTAGTAGATTTAGAGAACTTGTACAAAACAGTACCTATGTAGTTATAATATGAAAGAAAAATGGACATTGATTAAAATGAAACTAACCGTTATAAGTCTGTCCAACCCGTAAAGGAAGCCCTCTTCGTAGTTGCCTTGCTTCCACGGAGCTCGGTGAGTAACTCTGACACCATCGGGTATAGTGTTGGTCTTAGCAAAGTCGATAAGCCATGCTCCGATGGAATTCTCATCAAAGATCATGAAGATGCTGCTTCCGATGACCTCGTGGCTTTTGAAGTATTCGCAGTTCTCAAACATTGTGCGGATGTCTTTAAGGCGCTTCACCAGCTTCTGCCTGATGTGGGATCTGCCTCCGAGGAACTTGCTCATTGTTTCGACTAACTGAGACTCGGTGCGGACTTGCTTCAGGTCCTTAATGGGCGGTTGACTCGGCAGCTTGATCCCTTCAATTCTGAAGCCTTCACTGTTGGTAGAAGACTGCTGCTCCCTGAACTGCATGTAACGCAGCTTGGTGACGGCGCGGGCATCATGCTCAGCTTCTGTGGGTGCATTGGGATTTACCGATATCATCTTCTCGTACAGGTCAGACCTCGCAATGGTTTTTGACACTTCTGATTCCAAGAATGTTCTCGTTCCCATTTTGATGTCCATGACATGAGGATCCTGCAAAAATACAAGATGAAAATTAGTTCATTCATTATCATTAAGTAAAGTCAGGGTCAGGTTATTATGAGATGCGATAAAGATTACAAAAAAAAACAGACAATTTCGTTACATCACGAAATTTCTATTTATAGAACTATTATCACTAACTTTAAGTTTGCTTCATTACAAAAATACTAAAAATAATAATATTGGGGGCTTTCATACGTACGAGTATGTATGATATTAATAGCAGAATTGTTTTCAGTAACATTTCAGCACATTAAAATTTTAAAGACAAATTATTTTCCAATCAATTTTTGTGAAGAAGTATTCGACTGGTACTTAAATTAAAATGTTTTCTCAAATTACCTGGAATCCAAAAAGAAGGTCTTGCAACTCGATGAAGTTGTCCCCATTATAGTTGACCTCTCGGTAATACTTGGGGATGGCATTTTTCATGTGGGGACAGGCGGATAGGGCTTCGTAGGCCCTTCGCTCTGAGTCTTCAGGACCGCAACGACGCTTCCACACGGTGCCGGGGCCGGCGGGAGCGAGGCTGTCCGGGTGCCCGGATACCTGGAACCAGTGGGCTCCGCGGGACGTCAGAAGAATGTCTGAAGCAGGCGCAGACAACTCCAAAGCATTCTAGAAAAGAAACAGCAAATCAAATATTGTTCTCGGTGACTTTCACAGATACAAATTCATTGTGCTATATATCCACTTTACACATTATGAAGACAAAAAAATTTTAGAGAGATATTACAGCCAGCAAATACTGGAATTATTTAAAAAAAAAAAAAAAAAACTAAAATTGGAGCATATCAATGCAAAGCCTAAAAGCTTTTATTTAATTTGTTCCGATTTTGAAAAATAATGTTGCCCGCATACTGAATTACTTAACCAGTAGGAGAGAATTTTTTAAAGTAGTTAGCACAATATGTACAACTAAAATGTAACAAAAATATATAGGTACTTACAATGGCTAAGTATTGCAGCCTCTCAGAGGTGTGGTTGGAGGGGGCTGAGATGACTCCTGAACCGTTTTTTCTCCATCTCTTGAGTCCAGCGTGCAGGTTGAGGGAGGGAAGGGCAGAGTCTGTGCGGGGAGATGCGGGGGGGCGACGTTTGTCGTTCGACTCACATTTTTCAGCAGATGGAGTCTGAAATTAAAAAATAACAATAAGCTTCATTTGAATTTGGAAAATTTACCATGACCATCAAATTATCAGCAATAAATAGACACCAATATGGGAATTATAACATGGAAAACATTGCGTCGGTGGTATCGCTAGTGTAGATTTTGATGATACAAAAAATGGATTAACATAGTTATTTGATTACTTTTTAGACAGCCTGCAAAGTCGTGCGTGTCAAGCATGTACAATAATTTATTATCCACTAATAATAAAAATTGCCTCATTAAGTCGCATTGATAATACAATAATATATTTATAATGGTCAATTTTGTTAAACAAACTAAAATTGAACATGTGTAGTATGTATAGGTACTGACAATGTTTTTTCTTTTCCTTATTGAAATTGTAGAGATTTCATTAGCCCTGTCCACACACCGCGCTCTAGCGTTTGAGGCAGTTCCCAATCGACAATTTTTTTGTTGGCAGTCAAAAGGGCAAATAACTGCAATATTTCGGGGTTGCCATTGCTTGATACTTGCTCGCACTTGTCTAGGTCACGCGCCGCACGCCTCACGGAGTCAGGACGAAGGTATTGGGAATTTTACTAACTGAATTGCAATGCAATCATTGTTAAGGAATGGATAATACATAATATTATATTATACTAAGAAGAAAAAAACTTGTTATTTATTATGCATAGAAATATTTATAAGAAATAAAATCTTTGTTCAAAAAAAATTTTAAAAAAAAAGGTAGTATGAGGCACGAGATAATGGAGGCCCGACCCCACTTTGCGGGAAAGTACGAATCTGGTTGAAATCCACTTCCGTTCACATGTTAACTTGTACACTTGTTACTTGCAGCACTTGTAGTAACCTACATAAACTAACCGTAAAACATGATATTTAGGTAAAAACGCAACGTACCAATGGTTTGCCGGAGACATAAAACAGTCCTCCGACTCCAAGGCGGCTAACACCAGATGTCCTGGCCATGGCGTTCATTGTGCTGCTTACAGTCATTTTTGTAGTTATTTATAGGAATTCAAATTTATTCCACTCAAAATACACAGCACAGTTTAATTAATCACTTGATTGTTTTATCAACTTCCTTTGGAGAACACAAGTGTTGTAATGTTTATTCCTTGAATGTAAATAATGTAATGATATGTTCGCGACGGCAGATAGACACCAACGAGAGAACACAAGTAGAAGTAATATATGGCGCGAGAATAATGTGCTACGGACAACTCCAATTTACAACTGAACCAGCGACATTGGAAGCAGTGGTTTTATAGAAACGGAAGAATCGCGCCGAGCAGTCTGACTTTCGCGGCGGCGAGCTCTGACGTCAATCGACGGCCAACGTTCTAGCTTCCTAGGGATGGCACAATGACTATCGCAAGAACGATCGAGGCTCGCTCGTTTCACCCGACCCAAATAAATTAAAAGTTCAATGGAATTCGTGCGTCGTTCGGAAATCTCATCGAGAATACACCTTATCTTCTTCTAGAACACAAAAAATTAAATAAATTTACAGTGTGCCCTTTGTATTAGGGCCGCGAGATCGATGGATTCAAAGACCCACGTTTCGTTCGGAACAAATAATGCGTTCGAAATATTTTAGGTACTATGTTTAGTTGGTAGGTATATATTTAGCTGGGGAAATATTCGTGATTATTGTTTAATTCTGGGTAGATCTAAAAAGTAGGCACGCATCTCTATATCATATTTGTTTTTATTTGTTTGCCAGTTCCTAAGTACCAACTTCGAGCTTTGAGCAAATTGAATACTATTTATAATAAATAAATGATAAATCACAATCTTAAGTAGGAGGTGGCTTATTATTATGTAAATATTCCATCTTACGGTAGATATAAAACGCAATGTTGGTATTACCTAAGTATTTGCTTAATAAATAAGTGGTTCTGAGCATCTACTGTAATAGAAAATTAACATAAAATGTATACATACAAACTACGTCTAACAATAATTTTATTCTCACGCTTATATCGCCACTTTGACATGCATGTCGTACAATTACAAATAATTGAATATTATTTTGAAAATTAATGACATTGTGATGGAACATTGTAATTAAAAACTAAAAATACACATTATTGTGCATAAAACTTTATAAAATTGGAGTAACAAATATATATGTTATAATATTATTGTCATTTATGTTACATCTTTCAATAATTGATGAAATTTTTAATGCAATGGAAGCTGTTGTTGGTATTAAATTAGGTAGATACGTATTGTATATTATTTTCCACCCCGAAAGGTGGCAGCCCTGAGTTCAAATAACGAAGAACAGTCAAAAATATTATTATTGTAGGAAAAATTTCAACCCATAATTAAAGTAACAATTACCGAATATATCAATGCATCAATAAAAGTTTCCACTCGCGCTAGTTAATTAATTATGCTTGAAAAATATAGAAAAAAGACATCGACGAAGGGATGAAATCGATCGCTTTTCTGAGAAACGACAAGGTAAGTACTTTTAATACTGTTATGAGCAAGTTCTTATATATATATTTTTTTAAATTATGTTTTTACATTTTGGAAATTTTAAGGGTAATTCCAGCATAAGTATAAAGTTTATACTTTAGATAAGGCATGTAATAACAATTTTGAATTACTGCCGCAGTGACACATGAAAAAACCAAGCTCTACTCACACTTAATACACTGCCTTATTTGTACGCAAGAGGGAAATTTGCTGGACTGATTGGTAATGCATTAATTGAACTATGGAGTTGTTCTGTGTCTATTTATGTACGGTAGCCGAGTTGTGTTTTTACCCGTGCCGTTAAAGTTTATATACGCAGGTACTTACGCGAACTTACGTGCACAGTTATTATTTATACGGATCATAATAAAATAAAATTTATTACGTAATGTGTACTTTTTATTGGGTAAAAATAATCTAGGCAGTGACTGATCTAGAGTTGTAACGTAAAAAACGTATTATAAACGTGTCGCATATTATAGGATTTCCCCATCAAGAATTCCCTGTAGAAAATATTACATAGAAACGAACGTAAGTTTACAAAAAATACGACGATGAGTGAGAATGCGTGCCTGAGTTATTGAATATGTTTTTATAATATAGTTGCTTAGTTCTATGCTCGATCTTATTACGAAAGTACTTAATTAATTTATAGTACTTAATTAGTGTAGACACAAAATGCCCATGGATTTAAAAAAAGAGTTCGTTATTTTAGTTCCTCTTTTGACCGTCTACGTAGAAAAGTATATAATACGTACAACCAGTACCCAGTTTTTTTTGGCAACGTTCTATCAGAGTCCCGCGATTCTACGATGTTTCTGGATTAACTAGATTTAAACTTTATTTTTATTAAGTTAAGTTTTTAACTGCTTTTTTACTGTTACAGCTATTATATCTTTATAATAATAATAATTGGATTACTTCTATAGCGCCGTTTTCGTGGGAAAAACACCTCAAGGGCGCTTTAAAATAAATATGTTATATACGAGTATATTGCTTTCCTATGACTATATATTTTTTAAATCTATCAGTTACAGTCTGATATTTTTTAATATCACACAAAAAAAATTATAACACCAAGATGGCTCATTGGAAAACGAAAGCAGGTAGGTTTAAAAGGCACAGTGGCCCAAGTGCATATTAAAAAAAATATATATATTTAAGTTTTTAATCCAGCAGGACTAGGTGGATAGTGCATACCCAATCTGCCATATTACATGAGATATAGGTACATATATTCAATTTATTACCTACAAATTAAAAAAAAAAATATATTATTTTAAAAAATTACTTAAACCTAACGGTCTTCAGAAGTGAGTGGTACTTTCCGAAAGGAAAATTTTGTTTAAACTTATTTATTTATTATTTAACGGTTTACAAGGATGATAGTTTACATGGAGAGGCGATTTTGTTGCATTTCTGAATTGCATGTATCAAAATACTTGTTTATTAGATATAAAATCAAAATTAAACAAATCTAATTCACAGATCAAAATTATAAATTTATGTTTTTTTTTGCCTTGTTTTTTTTTAAGAGACTGTCAAACTTGAATGTATAAAACAAATTTCGAAGACAAAGTGAGGAGCTTGGTGTTGCCATAGCAATGAAAAAATGTTGTTCCACTTTATTAAATTTCTACTTTTTAAAATAACCCATCTCACATGAAATAGATGATGCAACCGTTGATGATTATACTTCGTGGAAGTGTCACGTAGGTCGTAGGTGATACAACAGGTAGGCACCCACATTTCACACACTGATCACGTTGTCGATCCTATAATGACGGTCGTGTTTACAATCTAATGAAAGAAAATTTCCACCAAAACAAAAACCACCTTAGGTAATGCACACTGGGTATACGCAGGTGATATCGAGATGGAAAATTTTTATTCGTGCTAGTGATGGGCACAATCGAACGTAATGACATATCTTAAAATCGAATTAATTGCTAGGATTCCAAAACATTTTTTTGCACGACGAATGTGGGAGGGATAGAAATCGAAATAACACGAAATGTGAAAATTGCTGTGAATAAACTATAAAATGATTAAAGGGGAAAAAATATTTAGAACACCACGATAATAATCAAATGGGTTTTGCAACAATTAGTTAGCAAATAACAGCATACAATCAAATATTCCATAAATCCTGGTACGGTGCTAACACCTTTATTGGTTTATATCTTTATCACCTCTCTGGCAACATTACTGTCAACGCAAACACGAGTAGGTATTATTATTTATCACTCAAATCCTGTTAGCGGCATTTAACATTTGGAGGTTGAAATGTCGCTCAAAACAAAACTAGAAAGTTAAGCATGTAATAATAGCTGACCAAGTGGGTAGGTGTTGCTTCAGTACCTACTCAAGTACTTTTAAGGCTACTGAATTATTCAAAATCTGCCGCGTAACATTTTTAAATGTGCCAGGAAATGGGGCGGCTACGTTGCTGACGTCACGAAGCAACAGGTGTGGATAACACAGGTTTGTTTGACGTCAGAGAGGGAGAATCGTGTGCGACTTCTCCTTGAGAATAATACCTCAAACCGACCGCGAAGAACGACGAATGTATATAGAATGAAGATGCAGTGAACGCCACAGTATACGGGGGAACACTTATTTACTATGCCAGTCCCACACGGATAACAATAATAATTGCAATCAATATCACAACCACGTCCAAATAAGTTGTCATATTTGTACCTGTGCAGTTTAATGAACACTTTTGTGACGCCACACAAGAGGATTCTGCCCGGAGACACACAGTGCGACACTTGGCACATAACAATGTCTAATTTATTTATTGATTATTTGACGATTGAAGAGGGTGGATCATCCATAGCTCATGTGAAATATTGCTAAAGCCACTTCTAGCAATGTTTCGATCGCGGGCGTCTTCCACTCCGGAAAGAAGTGAAAATATTATGATGTTTTTTACTGTATTCACAATCCATTGGTGAAAAAAATACAAAATATTGTGTAATTTTAGTTGAACTAGCGTGCAGCTGAAATTTTAGTACGCGACCTTTTGCGCCACACAGTCGAATTAACCGCTCTGCCACGCGCATCATAATTTTTGTTTGTCAAAAAAGGTTGTTTCTCATATTTTATACGGACGGCGGGTTATAATTTTACTAAAAATAAGAAGAAAATATTATTATTTCAATAATTTCAACCCTAAGTATGCAAACATCATAAATTTTAATCTATTGTATCGGCCCGTCTTATTACTATAGGCACAGCTCATTTTGACGGCCATAATACTATATCACGCGCAAAATAAATAAAATAATATTTAATTTTCTTACATTTACATATAACACTACGTAGGTAAGTATAAACATTATCACAGGTGGCATTTGCCTGTATCTATGCACGTTGAATAATTATTTCAAGATGCCCACAATCAAAAGTAATAAGATCTTCATAGTTACAGATTAAGTTGCCATACACGCAGCTCCGAGGTAGGTACCTACTATTGCAATAAAATAAATTGAAGAATTCAGAAAGTAGGTACTCTTCAATGGTTCTTCTGAGGGTTGCTGTATCTCGTCTTATAACCGGCGATGCGATGCGAGAGTACAGGGAGCCATTGTAGTGGGGTGGAGGGAAGTGTTCCACTCACCGTGAGCATAGTATTATTTAGTTTTACGTCAATCCACAAGTACCTTGTTGTAGACTCTATTATTAAATTGCCAGGGTTCTCTCTCCCTCGGAAGGCGTGGACCTCATTAAACCGCATCCGGTGCACTCACAACCGTTGTGCGAATGTGAATGTGGACATATTCAAACAACAGAACACACCGTAGAAGAATGTCCCTTTCATCAGGTTCCCTATGGTATATCTGTGCTGAACCAAGTGACTCCCGATGCCGTCGACTGGCTGAATAACCTTAGCATCCCACTATGACCTCCACCATACAAAGAAGAAGAAGGACGGTTCTTATTATGAATATACATATCTACAAAATTGGAGGGAAAAGTGAAGTGAGTTTTAAACCTTTGTCTATGACATTAAATTAAAATAATAACTAGTTGTACGCGTTGTTGAAAGTTTTCAGCAAGAATGCCGAATTTCGACACAGACGTATCGCGAAAATAATGAATTTGCTGTGAAGAATACCTATTACTTTATAATAATTAATAAAAATTAAATTGAATACCGTAGAATAATTTATTCACTGTCACATTCAAGAAAAATGGCGGATTGTTGTAAATTTTTAAATATTTTAAAATATGTTCCATTTTCTGAGACTGTTAATATGATAATGTAAGTCGAAAGATCCAGGTTTTTGGGATATTTTTAAATGATTTAAAGACAGAAACGTGTAGCAGAATAAGACGTATTTACAAAGTTTTTTTTGTCTAGATAAAAATAATAGATAAGTAAGTAGATTCAAGTGCAAGGAAGACCTTATTATGTTCACGGGGATATCGTGTGTCCATTTATTAGAACGCATTAAATACAATATGAAAACCACAAATAAAAATATTGTTGTACTTATACCCATTTGATGAAATTACGATGTGTTAATAGACGATAAATGTTGTATGGACATGTCATAACTCTATGCTTCTATGCACACAATGCGTGCATGGGAAAATACTTTCAAGATCACTAAAATTTTCCGTTCATTAACGGGTGATAACCGGCATATTTACTTCGGAACAATATATTACCATTATCGGGCCATTTGACACGCGTCGAACACCATCTGTAGTGGCCTAGGGGCAGCATTAAAATGCGAGCAACGAGCAATTACTAATAACAAATAATCATAATGGCAACTCTATTCATTACTAGAGCTATGGCCGACGGCGAGGTTAATCGACGAATTCGGCAAGGTCATAAAACTGTAGTAATTATGTTTCAATCAGCGAGCCTTACAATTAAAAAAACTTTAACAAACAGCAGTGCGTACGCATAGGTTATAATTATTGATGTAATAATGAACCTCAAATAAATACACTAACCAAAGTACCTACGTCTGATGAAATAGTACCTACGCAACCAAAAAAGGTGTTTCTCACTTATTCAGAGTTTGATGTTCAAATAGCATCGTTTAAACTGTTGATATCGAAATATTGATTTGGAAACCTTTTTAAGTGAAATTATGTTTGGAACTATAGCTTGGCAATAAAATGTAGACATTTAATAAAGTGGAACTACATTTTTTAATTACTATGGCAATACCAATCAACCATATCTTTGAAATTTTGTCCATACTTCAAAACAATTTAACATTCGAATGACATATTTTAAAGAAACAATGCAAAACAACATAATTAGTTTTTTATTCATATTTTTGATCTGTGAAATAGATTTATTTATTTAACATCTAATACATGGTTATCTCGATACAGTCTTGTCTTCTTATTAAAAGTTTAAATACAAAATTGTCTTAAAATGTGATGTAGAATCCTCTACTTTCGGAAAGTACCACTGATTTCTGGATACCGTTTGGTGAAAATAAAAAACACACGCACTTGGACCATTGCGCTATATTAAACGTTCTATGAACCATCTTAGTGTTTTTATGTAAAATGTTTTAAACGATTGCAGCACCCTCATTTTTTACTATAAAATTCTACCATATAACTTCTACTATAAAATGTGAGCCTGTATACTCGTATAGTGGGAAATTCACTTCATCAGTGCCTTATAATAGAGATGGATGGGTAGGTACTAAATTTATCAACTGCCAAGTTCCTAGAATGAATTTTGAAAATCGAAAATTTAAATTCATGATCGAAACAGAATTATAAGATACCCAGTTAATTTTATAACGATACAGAGTGTCAAAGGGTAGTGAATTACCTAGTAATTTAGTATTAAGTGATGTTAACAGTTAAGATGCATCAAAAGATATAAAAGTAAGTTTATTTTTACAGCAATGGCTAATCTTGCGTGTACTAAATCAATGGTTGAGATATATATTATTCATAGATTCATTGCAACATTATGAAGGAATCAGACTGACCGGCGCTTATACAGTTTTTTCCTGTGATTCAGTCACTATGTAAACATATACAGGTGTATATATCTACATTATGTAATATCAAATAATCATAATAGTTACTTTATTTTATGGTGGTTACGTCTATCGTCATTATCACCATATTACTAGGGCCTAACAAATATAGGTAATGTATCTAGAAATAACCTTTTTTAACAATCTTCCTTTTAATCTTAAAATTATAGAAAATATCTACGAATTCCAACATAAATTTTAAAAAAATACCTCAAAACACTGTAACAGTCTTTTATTTGATTAATAGATTTTTTGTCTTTTTATTTTATTCACAAACCTTGCGTTTCTTTTCATTTCTTTTCTTTCTTTAATACTATTACTATTTATAAGTTACTAAATTTACACGACTAATTCGTATTTTCCTGGTATTATACAATAATGTTTTAAGTTATGATCTATTATTTAAGCGAAAATCCCTCATCAAACACAAGAACCCTTTTTCTTTATGGTGAGGAACGGCTATATTATGTTTTGTTACACAAATCATGTTTTATTTATATACTTACTGTAAAAAAAAAATTGACAATTCTAGGTGAAAATAACGGTAATGTTTTGCAATCGTAAAACGTTCTTAAAACGCATTTTATTTAAAAAAAAAAAAGAATTTAATTACAATAAGAAAGAGCTGCTTCAGTTGGGGGAGACATCAAATAATGTTTTTACTTTTACTTTAAAACCTAAACCATGAGTCTATGAAATAGCTTATAGTTTCTTAGTTGAACCCAAGAACTCATGGGTATAAGTTTGGGTTATTTGAACATATGAGAAATGGTTAATGACACCACAGGGTTGGCAGTGTCACATCAAATAGCTTTGAACATGGCGTCATGTGGTTCTTGTGATTTTTACGGGTATATTAATTTTTGTGAAATCTTAATTTAAGTCAATTATTTGGTTTCTCCCCCAACTGAATTATTTGCTTCTTATTATAATTAAGTTCAATAAACGTTTTTTTTAAATGCGTACTAATAATGCTATACGATTGTGAAACTTTACCGAAAATGACATTTCAATTCAACAATGACATTTAAAGATGAATTTTCTAAATAAATTATAAAGCACTAGCTGATGCGTACCCGGCCTTGCTCGGGATTTGGAATAAAGATATGAATTCTTGCTTGTCATTAGGGTGCTATAATTGATTTGACAGCGAAAGTAACTATCTCCAAATAAAGAAACATTCATTTGAATATTTCATTTCATTCCAAACGTCCATTTTTTCAAAAGATATCTAAATCATAAAGTTCTTAAGTAGGTACATAATCGTGTTTTCCATTTTGAAAATATTCTACCCAAAAAACCTTCTTCTTTTGAATATGCAATCTGTGGCTAACCAGAGTGTTATATTTATGGGCTAATCTAAATAAAACATGGCGGGTTAAATGTTTTTCATACTAATTTTAAAACGTTATAGCAACAGTTTTACATATTGGTATTCATTCAAACTACTTTATAAACCTTTCCGCCACTAATAAAAACAAACTGTGCTATTTTCAGCGAAACCGGTCCAGTGATTTTCGAGAAAATGGAGGACAAACAAACAAAGTTACAAACTTACATTGATTTATATATATATATATATATATATATATATATATATATATATATATATATATATATATTATATATATTACTTGTGTAGCCACATTAATACATAATTAAGCTAACTCCGAGAGTAATGTTTAGCCAGTGAAAACCTTTTAAAGTGTCAGTAGCCATTTTTGCCGTAGCAACGTTGCTAGATAAACACGCCAGGAGTTTCTTTACCCCCGACGTAAACAAGGTTTATTATATTGACTTTAAATTTTGGCACAGTTAAATAAAGGAAGATTTCCATGCTGGTGGTACCTATTTTTCATCAATGAAAAGGAAATATTAGCAATTTGAATGAAAAATCTACGGTTGTCAGGAGCCAGTGCATTTAAACGTTAATTATATTCTCAAACACCTGCTTTTCTTATCACACGTCGATAAATTTAATTCCTATCAGTAATTGTATTCTATTATGTATTTCATAGTAATCTTGATCTTGGAAAAAGCGTTTACTTCTTTATTTCCACTATTTAATTAATATTTATAATTGGCCCCTTCGTCAAATCTAGACAGCACCTGCATATAACGATGTTAAGTTTATAACGAACAAAAACAAGTTCACCTTTTCGACCATTCATGACATGATGTCCGTTTTTCCTCGCTCCTTCAAATAATTAAAAATATTTTCAGTCTCCATTGAAGAAACGAAAAATCAAAACTAATTCGGTAAAACAAACAAATGTTTTTTACACGATCGCCACACAAGAGTCCAAGCGCCCGGAGCGTGTGGGACTTCAGCAACCCCAACAGTGGCGTTATGAAGGAAGGAGAAGGGATATAACAACGATGGAAAATACATGGCTATTCAGATTCAGTCACTGAAATATTTCAGCATACTCAGATAATGAAACAGATAAAGTAACATATAACATAAGATAAGTAATCAATGAATTCATCGTACATGATTAATCCATTGATTACTTATCTTATATTACATGTTTCTTAATCTATTTTAGTTGGTCAGAATAATATTTTACAAATAATCACAAATACGTAACTGAGGGGCAAGAAAGTAAATACAACAGTATCAAAAAAGGGAGAATGTCAATTTATAAAATATATATATTAACCTAGTATCCTTTAAAACATTTTAAACAATTGTAACTTCATATTCAACGAACTAGCGTGACTTACATTTAATTTTGGGCAGTGTTGTATTTGTTTACATAAACCTAATTGTTTGCTTAGGTCCTTATATGGTAATAAGTTAAAAAAAATTCTATCACGGAACATAATGTAGATAACAAATTATTATCGAGCACGTGTATTATCTGTCACATTATTCGAGTACGCTGAAGTGTTACAGTGATCAGATTGAATCATGTATGAATGAAGATAATATTATGTAGAAAACCTCCCAAACATGTAATAGAAAATATCTTTTTTAATCAAGTTAACGTCACAGATAAAGCACATTATTTTCAGATAAAATAAAAAGATAAGTAAAATAATAAATTAGATAGCAAAAACTTTTAAAACATCTGTTAACTTTTATGAGAACTAAAAAAAAAATATTTAATTTCTAAAACATAATATTTTCAAAATTGGAACTGATGAAGTTGTGTTTGTGAAAATGATCAAATTATAAAAAGAATTTTTTGAAATCCAGAAAAGCGATAAAGTACTTACCTCTATGTGTTGCGTGTTGTGAAAATCATCAAATTATGAAAAGATTTTTTTCAAATCCAGAAAAAGCAACAAAGTACCTACCTCTAAGTGTTGCGTGTTGTGAAAATGATCAAATTATGCAAATGAGCATTTTACCAGACATTTATTTAGATGTTACATTCCGTGATTTTTCATGGGTGACAACAACTAGTAAAATAATAAAAATAAAAAGAGCTAGTAATGTTTCTGTAATCTATAAAAAATATATTTTATTGCAGTAGTGCTTTTCAAAATGGCAATAATTGTGTGCAATAAATTGCAAACCATTATTGTTTAAGCAGAACATATTTTTTAACGATAATATATATTAAAAAAAGCAATGACCTCGTGTTAAGTTACTGCCGATAAAGAATTAATATATGTCATGAAAACGATATTATGATCTTGTGTATTTAAAATAATACAGTGCAGATCCAGCTGATGAAATTTATTATTCCCAATTAATAAGGCTTACTGTTGACCTTGTTTAACCTTGCTTGTCTTTGGTCTTTGTAAACAAAGCTAAAGCCCAAAACGTCAACGAACGAACAAAGGCAAACATATTTAAAGACTATGTAAAAGCAAGGGATTTCGGTTGGATTATAATCATTTGGAATCATCAGCAATATTGGTATGATTCTCCCGCTGGGAGCTCCGTCGTAATCATTATTTCTGTTACACGTTTTGTTTACGAGAAAGACTGAGAGGTTCCAACGGAGATATCAGTAGTATGACTATACTTACATTTCTCAGTGTAAATTTTGGAAGCTTTGGCAGCAAGTGTCAGAACCCCCAAGATGGACGACCGTTCTGTATCGTTGTGCAATTAAATAAAAGTTACTATTAAATCGTTTGTAGGTATAATGATAGAGGTGGGGTCGAATATAGTTTGATGAAATGTTAGTACATTAGGGGATGAAAATTAAAATGAAAGGATAACTCCGCGGAGCAACCTTTAAACTCCACTTGTTGAGTATCGTGCCAAGAATTCTTAACTTGGATAGAAATCATAATAAATTTCCAGGATTACTCAGGGATGACTAAGGTTCTACGAAAGCTTAAGAACCTACTTAGTTACCAGCTTAAACACATTCATTTTTACTTTTTAGTATTTTAGTTTACATGACGTGACTCAGATGAGAATGAGACAAAGTTTTCAACAGCAGCGATGAATAATTTTATTACTTTTTTATATTTTATTTTATTACCCACGAGTGTGAACATTGCGATTGGTTAGTCTTAGCATCGGTTTTAGGGCCAGTTTTATAACCATCCGTTAGTAATGCTTGATACCATTTTTAACTAATATTTGGACTACCGCCCAATTTCGCCGTTTTATAAACGTTCGTCAGATTACCGGTCGTTTGACAGCTGTCAGTTGTTGCCCGACGATCGCTTATTTGGAACCGTGCACTATTTTAATTAAACAGTCAATATATAATTTGCATTTGTGAAATGGATTCCTTATCGAGCAGCGAAAGTGAATTGCGATTATTCAAGATAAAAAAATAAAAAAAACGGACGGATAATGGTCCGTTAACGAATCGGTTCGTTAGGTAACAGAAATTTGGTAGTTCGTTTATAAAAGTGGTTCTTAGTGTACTTATAGTCATAGTTAGGGATATACATTTTTAGTTTATTTTATTTTCGTTTATTTGGGAGACCAACAGTTTACATAGAAAATGAAGTATAATGAATAAGTGATATAAATTTGACCATTTACAGGTTTCCACGTGGTATTAGATAGTTTCTAGTTATAAATCTTAGCTGTAAGCCATTCGTAATAAATCTAAGATGTAACTAACTAACTAACTAACTAACTAACTAACTAACTAACTAACTAACTAACTAACTAACCAGCACGCCGTTTCTCCGCAGGGGTCGCAGGGGTAAGCAGAGAGGACGGACCGCTAAATAACTCGATCTTGGCATACACTTCTCGCTTATTTCACATTCACACATCGTCTCATACATTCTCTTCTATTATTCCGACTTCTGATATTGTCCGAGTCAAGTATTTGATTCACTTGATCGTGCCATGTCTTCCTCGGGCGTCCCCTGCTTCTTCTTCCATTCACATTCGCGTCATATTTTCTCCTTACACTCCTTTCTTCGTTCAAATCTAAGATGTAAATTATTAGACAAAAGTCTAAGTGATAAGCTATAGGTTAGATAAATTATGTTGTAAAGTGCCCTTGAGGTGATTTTCTCACGAAAACGGCGCTATAGAAATAATCCCTTTATTATTATTATTATTATTTATGAGTGAATCTAGTGATTTTCAAAGAAATAAAAATAAAATTAAAATGATTATTACAAAATAAAGAAGAAATATAAATTTAAAAGTTACACGTAATTTTTTTATGGTGTCTGGAAAGGAAGTGGTGGGGGGGGGGAGGAGGTCTATCTAGTTGAAATATATGTGTGTGATTTTATATTAATAAAAGAGAAATATATATATATATATATATAAAGAATAAAGTTAATACACTGGTGGTAGTATGAGGTGAGTAGATATCTGAAGTTATAAAGGCTTGATAGATCGCTGGTGTGACTTTATGGAGTGTGGTGTAGAGTTAAATATGTCAAATTGTGAGTAGTGCGTGTTAAAAATGTGTGATGCCCGATAAATGAAGGATTTTTGCCGAGAATAAGTATTGCACCGAGGAAGGCTAAGAATGATCCGATCTGGTTAGTCCATTGGGAACTCGTAGTTGAATACGTTGTAGGAGTTTCGAACAATCTGCGGTGGATCTAGCAATTATCTGCAGAAAGAGTACATCAGCTGAGATTCTTCGATCTTCCAACGACAACATATTAAAAAATGCGGCCGACTCTTGGTGATTCATATGGTGACGGTAACTATGAAAATATAGGTACCGTAGAAAGTGATTTTGAACACGTTACATATTAGGTATATAGTTACGATGATAATAATGGCTAAGAAGCGTCTTTACAAAGTAAAAGCTTAGAGTGCAACACAACACCTAGCGAGCTGTATGAATGTTTTTACTTTATCTATCTAACAAATCGTCGATACTAATCATTTGAACCGAAGACCTCCAAAACGTCTAGACCAACTTTAAAATTTTAAAGCCAGACTGCTTGACCGCGGAGGCTGGAGTACAGATCAACATAATATTATAACAGGTATTATAAATATCAACTGATTTAAGGCGTACATTGTACGCCAGCATTTTATTTATGCGTAGAGAACTACGGAGCATATTTTAATGTATTTTTCCGTATCGCGGCGCACTCAGTGACGCAAGTGCTGGCTGATCCGTGCGGTCAGTCCAAACTTCCTGCATTGTCAAGTCGGAACGCGAAAATCAGTTCCTGTATCCAAGTGGTGCTTGAAGGCGCGACCCGCATGCGAATGGCTGATCAACCATCGATGTATTGACTAAGTGATCGACTGTGGAGTATAACGCTAAGTGGAATAGTGTGGCTATCGCCAGGGCCGCAACATGCTTATGCGCAATGCGTGCGCTGCACTCGGGCGGGGTTCGAGGGGAGCCTCTTGAAGGAGCGTCTCCGCACCGGCCGCTTCTTAAATCAGTGTTCTTCGTCGGTTTTATAATGATTCATTTCAGATAAATTCTTAACGAAAATGATGCATACAAAATATTAATCAATAGACAGTAATTAAAATGGGATCCACGAAGCATATCGAGGGTATATCCATACTGAGAGAACGCATTCAAGTCATTTAAAGAAGTTCTGAAATTTAGTAAAACTATTTAAGTTTTTTTTTTCAGTGGAATTCCACCACGAATAAAAATAAAAATATATAAATGCATATATAATCACAAATTAACAAATCTCAAACGAAATATGAAACCGAAAAAGACAGAAAAAACCCAAGACCCCGATCTTACCGGGACAATTCCGATTCCCAGATGCGACTGATACCTTTTTATTTTCTGTGTCTTTTTCTCTTTCACATTTCATTTGAGATTTGTTCATATTATCTCCTTTAATGATTGAATATTACAATGAGGATTATGAGCTTCAATAAGTTATTAAAATAAATTGAATATGTTTATATATATAATAAAATAAATAAATAAATGTTTATTCCGATATGTGGGGAGGTTAGCGTAGTCCCACACATTCCATACAAAATATACATGGGATAAAAAAAAAATTAAAAAAAGATAGTAGGTGGATTAGACATCATATATAATAGAAAAAATAAATAAGAAAATAAATACATCAAAATAACGTATTTAAGGTGCTACGGCATTTAAATTATGAGGTACCAATATCTTTCTCCAGTATGCGTCGATGCTGGAGGCTGGACCGAGGCGGGCCTCCATGATGAGGATATAAACACTTTATACAATATATTGAAGAGTTCTGAGATAATCACTTTTAAAGTAATAATCATCCTTTCGTAACGTTCAGAATTATAGATACAAAAATAGTACATAGACCAATCTAAACAAAATACTATGAGTTCAACAACCTAACTTAACATTTTAACGTAACATTCACTGCGAAAAAAAATATCACTTAAAATGTGATCATCTCAGAACTAGTATGAATAAATGCGTTCGGCCTCCCTCGACATATTTATTATCTGGTAAAACTACGTACGAGTATGACCGAGTTACGAATATAAATATCCGATGCAAGGCCGATGTAAGTGTATAATGAAGAATGGTTTGAATAATTAATTTCTCGATGATCATTTTTTCACACGACTGCATATCGGTTTGCATGACGTTTATACGCTTACCAGATCTTGAAAGGTTGTTACTGCTGTCTCACTTATGGATACACATATTATGTACCTTGTATCAGTAGACTAATTAATTACTTGGGGTGGTTTTTTTTGCACACAGGCAACTGCACCCCCCTCGGGGGCCCTGGCTATTGCAAGGCGCAGTAGTGGAACGGGCAGACTCGCAGACTCGGAGGTAATTACCACCTGATTAGATTTTCATTAGCACGGGATGGCCGGGACGCTCCCCACAGCGGAGTTTACCACCCAGGGGGGGTAATCAATAACTCGAGACTTAAACTAATACAAAGCTAACGATCTGCAATAGAATCTAAATCGGTTAATCAGATTTAAATGTTTTAATGAATGACTTCATTATGCAATGAAACTGACACATATCCGAATACGTACCTACATTAGTGAGTGCTTGGGTTTGGAAAAAATAATACTTTTAAGGCCTATACGACACTTTCATGGTGGATACATACCAGAAATAGAATTACATAAGTCAGCCTACCCTTTTTAAATTCTCAAAATACGAGTAGAGCTCGACACACTTAAATTTGCAGACACTTTTGCAAATTTTTTAATACACTATGGACGCCACCGACTGCAAATTTGAGTGTACGAAGCTATCGTTGGGTAGTTGTTTAATTCGTGTTACAGCAATCTATGATCATTTAAAAAGATAGAAAATAGGTTCAAAATGTCAATCTGTAAAAATTAAAAATAATTTATTAATTGTTGTTTTGTTTAATTCGTACAACTCGGTATTATACATCAATGTATAACTTCAAGAATAAAAAAATAAAATTTATGGAAATAAAATTGAATTATTTCATCAAATGATGTTATATAACTTTGTTGAATCATATTTATTAAATTAATAATAATTACTTTGTTTAAAAGCACTGTATTTAGTATGTAAATATCTACATGTTTCAGGAGCGAAGCTCCCTCATTCAGGATAAACAATTTAGTAATTCAGTTAGTTAATTTAGTAGTAAATTGTTTTCCCTAAAGAGGGGAGCTTTGCTCCTGAAACATGCAGATATTTACATATTAAATACAGTGCTTTTAAACAAAGTAATTATTATTAATTTAATTAATTATTTCAGTTGGAAAATGGCTTTGACCGCCAAAACAGCTGTCACAATAATACAAAACTAAAATACTTGCAAGACTTAATGATATTTTAGTTTTTTACTTTAAATGAAAAAAAAATAATTTGAAAATAATATGAAGGTTTGGCTAACTTCTGATATATTTCAACATGGATGAGACAACCGATTTTAAGGGTGCCATATGGACGACACACGTCAGCAGTGATTGTGCAAAATACCCATATTTGGACAAATCCTGGATTCGTGAATTAGATACCTACCTAAATTTTATATACCGAATACGCACGGTGTTGTGGAAGACTATAAAAAAATCATGCTCATAATTCTTTACATAGATTATATTGTTGAATCGACAAAGGCATAGCGCCGATGACTCCATTGCAAGTTGTTTCTTTTTTAAGCAACAAGTTTTAAAATATCATGTGGGTGGGTACCTACCGCACAATAGCCCCAACTCCCCGAAGTCAGTGGAACAGTGGTATACCCAATTTGGGGTATGTTGTGCGGGAAGGGAGTGGGGATGGAAAGGAGATTAGAAATAGGAAGGTTTGAAAGTACCTGGATATTTAGATCTCATCACTAAACACGGTTAGTTCCAATTCAATCAGCGTTTCGATTCTGAATGGTGATACCGTGTATTATTTAACACGTGAAATGGGGTCAATGAGCTTACCGATCGGCGACGAAAGTCTTCAAAGTAGTAGCAATGGAGCTCTCAGCGGCAGGACCATGCAATAGTTAATATTTCTTTTTTGATGTTTTCTGATAATTTATGGTGGAATTCCATTAAAATGATTTATTAAAACAATTTAAAAACTTGTTCAGCCTATCACGGCCATCTTCAGACTAGTACAATTTATGTGATATCAGGGGTGGTAAACTATGATTTTATATACATTTTTAAAATAGGTATTGCTATATCCTGATTTTACATACTGTAGGGTTTAAGATATTTTGTATTTATTTATATTACGACTCTATATACCTATCTGGTTTGAAAAACTATCAAAGATCGGTGTTACTCTGAAACAACTACTAATAAATATAATATCTGCAATTAATCTCAAAAATATGTCTCCACATGTATTAAAAAAAACAAGGTATTCACGTTATTCAAAACATGATAAGACCAAACCAAAAATAACTCAATACATAAAATACTATGCTTACTTGAAGTCCCTTCTCACTTTTTCCGTGCAATATACTTTAATATTATCAAACTTAGTCGAAAGTATCTGTAATTACATGTTTATTATTTTTTAAAGGATTTGCCTATTGTAACCAAAACAAAAACAAACAAAAAAATGTATTTCTCTTCAATTTCTATACCTAATTTATATAGCAAAACTAACACATTAAAACGAAACTAATCAATACACATCAATACTTGTACCATATTTAACACGTCCACGTGAACACCTCAGCCTAGTGACAGTGGACACGACACATATAACACTCCATTAGTATCACTTTTTCAAACCTACCCTTACACTACACATTATAAAACACCATACAAAGCACCTTTATTATACTTAAAAAAATATTATGTAAAATGGTACCGTATAATATATAGATATAAAAAATAAATATATATAAAAAATTACAAGATGAAAAAAAAAAATTGTTTTAAACTGGATTATTAAAACCAAAGATATCAACCTTTTCCTGTTATAATTGTACATTTTCCCCAGTTTTATTTCTCTGTTTTTCGATTTGTTTTATTATCTAACATAAAATCTTTTATTTAACTTACCTTCAACATCCATTGTATTAATACAAATAAACTAATATACTGCAACTAACTGATACCAGGTATACTTTCACGCACTGGCTTTGCCTATGTGGTATTTTTTGTTTTATACCATATACATTACACATAGGTTGTTCTTCAGATGTATTCATAATTTAATGTTAAAAAATAATGTTTATAATCACTGTACCTTGTTTGTGTGAATGTATGTATCAAAAAATGAATAATAAAAAATAAAATAAATTAATCATTAAATGCAATAGTTAATTAGGTAATCAGTAAATAGAGATATCTTCAAAGTAAAACGGAACTTGATTAAGGGTAAGGAAAGCAATAATTAATTCAACGCACACATGTTTTAATTAGTTAAACCAGCGTAAGGTCACGGTTTGGTAGGATTTCCGCCGTGATTAACATTTTAGCAGGATACTGGAAGTCAATTAACCAAAAAGTACAGCCTTATCAATACAAGTATACAGAATTACAGTTTAATTGCAAATTCAGTTAGTCCGATAACTAACCGCAAGATTCCACCAGCATCCGTCAACTATTATAATGAATAATGATTGCTGTACCGCTGCATGCTCGTGATCACGATATGAATTTTAACCGCAGAATATTTTGAAAATAAAACACACTGTTGTGGGCGTGTTCGTGTACCTGAACTAAGGTCAATTTAACCTTATTTCTGGTGAAATTGATCTAACATTTTTAAATATTGAAATTTTTTTCTTAAGCAGTTAGTTAAATTCTTTGACATATCGAACGGATTTACGTAAATTAGCGAAATCAGTTTTCTTCCACATACAGAATCATATTTTTAAAAAATTTCGTGTTTAGTAATACATCTACATCATTATCAAAATCTATCGACGGCCTCCGCGGTCGAGGGGCAAGGTTCTCGTCTACCAATCCGGATGTGGCGGGTTCGAACCCGGCGTGCGCAAGTAAAATTCAAGCATTTAATCCATATAAAATTAAGTACAGTACACTTGCGGCACATTCTAGAGTAGTAGATTCTCTCAGTACCGCCCTGGTGAAAGACCAGTACTCACAATGGAAACGTTGCTTGAAATGGCTTTAGCGGTGTTTGGTGACCAGATATGAATAGCCAGGTACTTCCTAACCTTCCTCTACCTCATCTCCTGTCCCTCGCCATACCCTTAACCCTTACGACATACCCCAATTGATTATGCCATAGTCTCACTGGCTTCCGTCAGCAGGGAGCAGTTGGAACTCTTGCACGATATTCACATTTAAAAAGAAAATAAAAAAGAACGGTAAGTTCCTTGGCGTTCCTATAAATTATTTTTAAATAGCCCGTAAAACTCAACAGCAGGCTTTACACGTCCGTTTTGGAACGAGCGTTCCGCGTGCCGCTCCAGACCCTGTACACTTCCCACAAAGAACTACGCTGCAAATTATTACCTTACTTTTCAGCGCGCTTCAACCAAATCCGACGAGTGCAAATAAACATGGATCAATTTCAAAAGGGAACTTAATAAATAATTAAATAAATTAACATATGTATACCGTTTATATTAGCACCGACGTGAACAATAATTTCAGTATCGCCCTGTTCGTATAGAAATGTAACTAGACATGGATTTAGCTACATTTCATGACTAAATCTGAGAATGACAAAGGGCATCGAGATAACATCGTCGGGCCAACGCCAAAGTCACAAATCTGCAAAAGCCTAATTTCGAGATACTAATGTTTGAGGTACTTGAACTGGTATCAAAATACGATTTATGTTAATTTCCAACAAATCTATAGATTTAGTGGATATTAACAGACACGAAGTTGATTTAGTAACAATATTCACCAATTTTTTAAGCCAGTTTAGAGACTTCAAACTTCAGTATGTCGAGGTGATGTTTTTGTAGATTCGCGACTTTGGCATTGGACCGATGATATCTCAGATGTGTTCAAAAGACGACAATAAAAAAGAGGAATTTTTCAACATTCTTTTCTCATTTTGCTCCCCTTACAATATTCCTATGAAAATGGGAATTCAATAGAATCCCACTGACTATGGACAGATGCAACACTAGCGTAGAATCTCACAAAAAAAGGAGCTGTGAGGTTTTTAATTCATTCATCACTTTTATCAACAAACTGAAGTGTTGATGGCAAACTCTAGAATGGGACGTGATACTATTAGCGGCGGATTTCCCCATGTGTATATTAGTAAAATATTAAAAAAAATAGTGGTTTAATGTCAAGTGGGCGCCACGAGGGGAACCTCACAATGAGTGGGAGAATCAAATCCCTCGAATTCCGGCGAAACATAATGGAATTCAAACATCGAGTGTAGAACGTATGATACGCGTGCAATATCGTTGGTAATAAATAAAAATAAAATAACGTCTGGGTTGCCGGCAACGAAAATTAAAAAAAAATCATTGTTTGGTGGAAAAGTGTTAAATATTTCGTAAGCGGGGTAGCTACTCCAAAATTAGCCGTCGGTAAAAAATGTATGTTAAAATTGTGGTTTTAGGAAGAGATTGCATGAATATACGAGTTACAAAAGCCGCAAAACCTCTCTGACGGCGAGTAAAATAAGTAAACCTAAGTACGAGTATTTTCAGCTTGAAAATTCTTTTCCACCATCTTTATCGCACACAGACAGGATTGAGAAACTGCAAAATCGTTTTCAATGATACTTCGATTTTCGGGGCTATCGTCCCCACTTGAGCCATGAGGAGTCAGCCGTGTTTTTAGGGATTTCGTCACTGACTGGGAAGTCGTAGAAATTACGCAGACGTACTATTTTTAAAACGAAATAGCCACCTCTCTGATAGATTGCTCTGAACTACTTGAACGAAATCATTTAAAAGTACCCATCAAACAAATCAGAAAAAAAGCACACACTAAGCCCCCCTCAATGCAATACTAACTCAAAACAAAACACGTTTCTTCACCGCGCTTCACACATTTTTAACACTTCATACAGTGGGTTGGACTTATTTAACTCGGCCCTTCACAACTTCAAACACAATATTAATAAAAAACATTCACACATTACAAATGATTCTACACAGAGACTAGATCCTCCCCCTCCCACCATCCCATCACCATAGGCTAAACTTGTAACTTTTTTGTAAACGAATAATTCAGATACTTGAGTGAAAACCTGCGAGTATTATTGGGTCAGTTTGTATATATATTTACCATACTTTATAAATATTGAAATACTGTTAGTATCTCAAATAAAATAAAAAATATATTTATTTATTAAAATTGTACAAATATTTATAACAATACAGATAATGATCTAATTAATTATAATTGTACAGTTTATGCAGTGTATATGCAAAAACCCTGTAAATACGTTATACGACATAGAAAACAGATTGATTTCCTGATCCATCATATTTAGGAAGCACGTGGCTCTCCCAACAGGTGAATTCACAAATAAGTTAGTAGGGCTCGCTCGACTGTATAAGAGGCTGTGACCACGTCCTCGAGAGTGAAATTCTGGTACAAAAAAAAATCATTTGAGCCAGAATCTCATTGTTAAATATAAAAAAATAGCAAAAGAAAAAAAAAATAAGTAGAGCAATACCTCTACGTGTCTCTAAGGAGTGGTAATTGGTCATGCCCAAAATATAAATAGATGGGTATAGCCTTGTGCATGCACAACACAAGTATGTGTAAGGCATAGCAATACAATGACATTTTAATGAAGTACTTTTAAAAAAAAAATGGAAACGGTCACAAGTCATGAGTGCAAGGATTGAACCTCATCATAGTTGTCATAAGTCCAAGAGAGGCGCGCATGACCGGAAATTATAATTTACAACATGCAACAAAAATGTCCATCGAACAACATTCCTAAAGATGGCATTGGCCCTGAAGGATGCCTTGGCTAGTTTGGTTACATGTAAAGGTAAGGATAAAAACGTGATAATACAATAAAATTCCGTATAAACCTTATCCCCGATATCAGAGTAAACTGTAAACAGCAGAACTGGAGCATTTTTGAAACCAGTACAATATATTTTGCTACATACGCACATTTGCACAATCATTCGTTGTGTGCCACGCATTCTTGATATCCCGTTATCTCCAGTATGTACCCGCAGCAGTATCGTCTGATCATTCTCTAGCTTGAACGATGACAAGCTGGAAGAGTAGATTAATGTACATTCTACACGACTGGTTTGCCCGATACTGACTAAAGCCACCGCATCGAAAGGTTCGACCCTCCCATAATTCCTTTCTAAAGTTGGTGGGCTTGACTTTAGGAAAAAACGGCCGGATGGTGGAACCTCTCGCCGCGGTCGCTTTAGCCAGTATCGGGCAAACCAGTCGTGTGGAAGGTCCATTAAACATGACTAAGGGTTTCCTGACAAGCTTAACGGTCAGCACCCAAAAATACACACTTTGCGAGTTGCTAACTCAAGAATGTTTTATTTGTAAATTCTATACGGGTAATTAGGAAAATGTATAAGGTTTGAAATAAAATAATCCTCAAACAGTAATTTTCTAAAGTCTGCATGAAATACGTACTGGAATTTTAGGTAAAACGTTCAAAATTGCTCTAACTGGTTTTCAAAGTGCACCTATTTTAAGACATTTTTGGATGTATTTCATAGAATCAAAAGATTACAGTTTGAGGATTTTTGTATTAAGAAATTTTATACATTTTCCTAACTATCCGTATAGAATTTACAGAAAAATCATCTGTTGTATTGCTTGAGTTGGCAACCTGCAAAGTGATGTTTAGGGGCTTTTTTGAGTGCCGATCTTTGAAAGGTAACTGAAATACCATCCTTAAGAAAATTTAAGCTAATTTGATTAATGAAACCCAAGCTTATTATAACCCAGCCTCTTTTATCCATCTACCATTCGATATTAGTCTTAGACGATTCTCTATCTTGGACGATGACAAACTGGAATAGTAGACTTCACTGATGACTAAGAAAGCCTAGGCCTATTTGATCACAGCCTCTTTTCGTTCTACCATTAGATCATTGTCTAACATATAAGATGACAAACTGGGATTTGCATTGATGACTAAGGAAAACTAAGCCAGTTTGAAGCCAGCCTCTTTTTTTTCCGTCTACGTCTACCGTTCGATATTAGCCATATATCTCGTATTACATGCCTATTACGAATTCAATAAAAAATACTATGAATTAGTCCCCGAGAACCTCAATTGCGTAGGTTCAAAGCTGTAAAAACCACAGCAGAACCACAAGTATGTTTTACTCGTCAGAACTATTCTTGAAATGACAACAAACATCAAAGCAGTGTCAAATTTAGTGAATTATTAATAAAAAGCTCCATTCAATATTTTTCATTTACGTAGAAGGTAACGTTTGCGTAGTCGACATTGAATCAGAGGTCACGAATACACGATCCCGACTCCGATCAAATTTCGATCGACTAGTTCTATAAAAAAAAACATGACGCAAATATGTAGGTTTCTTTTACAGTTAACATGATTTTAAAATATCCAATCGCTTTGGAATTTGCGAATTGTATATAAACAAGCTGGTAGCTTTGGTCTTATTTGAAAGATCCAGAATCATTGATAAACAATTAAGACACGAACCAAGTGCTACCGTGAAGTCATTAGGTTTGAATTATTACAAACATGAAACGAGACGGAAGTGTTTTGATTTTTACGCTATGTAAACGTTTGTGCAGTTTTTAAACTAGGAATAATAATATTATTGTGTAGACTGTAGAGCAGATCAATTCAGGCACCAGCCAAACAAGGTCTTGGGGTGCTATTTTAGTTCACAGAAATCAATATTGAACTATTGAATCCAAGAGTTTCATTGAAAGGGTGCTATTTTAGTTCACAGAGATCAACATTGAACTATTGACCTCTAGAGTTTCATTAAAAGGGTGCACATCATTAGTTCTCTGAAATCAGCATTAAACTATTGATCCAAGAGTTTCGTTGAAAGGGTGCAAGTTATTAATTCGCTGGGATCAACATTGAACTATTGAACCAAGAGTTTCGTTGAAAAGGTCCAAGTTATTAGTTCGCTGAGATCAACTTTGAACTATTGATCCAAGAGCTCCATTGAAAGGGTGCAAGTTATTAATTCGCTGAAATCAATATTGAACTATCGAACTAGGACTTTCATTGAAAGGGTGCAAGTTATTAGTTCGCTGAGATCGACATTGAACTACTGAACCAATAGTTTCTTTCAAAGGGCGCAAGTTATTAGTTCGCTTAGGTGTTTAACATTTTTTTATTAGGTAGTATTTGTTACATATTCTACAAAATAACAGATTTGTGCAATATATATATTCTTTCCTGATGTAAGCTGTTGCTTGTGCAAGATGCTTGTTACATTGAATTATTGAACCAAGACTTTCAATGAAAGGGTGCAAATTATTATCTCAGCATTTTAAAAAATGAACTCAAAACTTTCATCGAGAGGGTGCAATTTATTAGCTCACACATTGAACTATTAAACCTAAGGGCTTCAACGAAAGGGCTATAGTTCTTTTTTTCATACTTAATCAAAGCAGGAATGTTTTAATGTGTAAATGATCGATAATCAATGACGATAAGTAGGTACTACACATGATCACTTTACACAAGTTTTTCGAGTGTAGTGTTGAAGAAACATAACGACACAGACATTTACAGTAATTTATTCTCACGTTTACCTTACACCCCAAATAATGAACACCATTTACTGTACTATCGTAGTTTTAACGTAGTTGTAAGTGGTGTTAAATACTTCTATTTTTAGATAACATTCGCAGTTAATGTTGCCATGGGTATTGTGTAAATAAATTAAAATGTCGGCGTCGTCTCTTCATTGTGGTAGGTAAAGGTAATCAATCATGTTTTATTCCTTTTCTCAGTCACGGTAACGGGACTAATCTTCAAAGAATATGCAATTAAAACTGCGAAGAGGTGGTATTTAGTTTAATTTACCTGCATTATTAACGATGTACCTACTGGCGTGTACCGGTGGCATTGAAGAGTATAATATTTATAATTTATTAAGTAGTATTATTGTCTATAAGATTGCTAGAGGTTAGAGGATATTCGCAGTATACGTCAACTCATGGCAATAAGCGAACTGTAATGACTATATCTGTGTATCGTATTGTTTTCGGGTTTATTCCAAGCGCAAAAGGCCGTTAAACTCAGATTAACAGTCTGAGGTGTAAGGTTTTATTTGCAACCTTCCAACCATTTATTTGTGTAAACACTGTGACTGCTGGTGTTGGCTGGTGGATCAAAACTCACCCCAATGCCGGCTCTACAAATTTGAGCCAATGTTGGCCAAGATTTCACTAGGGCTCAAATTTTCGCGGTTTTCTTCCAAAATAATACAGCTTCATTCGTTAACTGTTTTTTGCGCACATCAAGGAGCGACCAACCTATAAGTTAATGGACCCAACGCGATGACTCGCATCTACACAGAACCAATTTCTCTCAAAACTCAGTCGTTAGCTGGGCCTAACTCTTTGAGCTTAAGTAGTAACATCTCTATAAATGCTGCATCAACACTAATTCCTCTATTATTATGCGTACACCGCGATACGAAGCTAACGGCCAACATTGCTTTCGCCAAATCATAGTCATTATGAATGAATGACTCGATTGGATCCGATATTTGACTTAAGACTGAGCCAAATTCCACCCATCGTCGGCCCAATCATCTATATAAAGCTGGCCTAAGAGTTAAATAGAACATTATAAGATTCTTGTAATGTGAAGGTTTTCTTTCAGGAAAATGGGTGTAGATTTTGTTATTGATTCATACGGGGAAAGCAACCTATGCAACGGTGAAGGGGTGTCCGGAAAACACAGTCATAAGGCGTTTGACATATTTTTATAAACAGCAAATGCGCTCGGCGGTCGCCGGTTCGTTAACCCTGAGATTTGTTATATCTTCATATAGAATCAAACAGCTTGACAGATTTCGAGGTGGTGTCTTAGAAATACCGGATCAGGTGTCACGTACGTGTATCACAGTTCTGTTCTGGTCCAACTTTTGGAATAATTAATGAGACTCCATTCAGGAAGGACAGCGTTTCATTTAATTTAAATATCAGATTAATCAGCGAGCTTTGTACTGCTAAACGTAAAGGTCACCGTTGAGTTTTTTTTTTAGATTGATTGATGTAAACCGACCAAATGAATATGTGTAATTTATCGCTCAGATAAAATGGAAATAATTCCGTAGACTAGATGGTAAAAATAACCGAAAGGTTAGCTGCATATAGACAGGATTAGTTGTTCATACAGTATATTTTTAAGCATTCGATTTAGCATAATTTAATTCAGCACATCTTACTATTAAAAAAAAGATTTATTAAGCAAAAACCAGTTTAAGCACGTGATGAGGAACTGGAAAAAAGGTTAAAAAAAATAGTATGAAGATTCCCTTACATTTGTACTCTTTTTAGTTCGTCGAAGATCTAGTATCTTCTCATACTGGTCCAGCGCTCGGAAGTAAATCCTCTCCGTGAGCTTCTCCATCCGAGCTGGGAAGGTCAGCCTGGTCGTCTGCGGAGGGAGGGATTCACAGACACTACCACTCATTTTCAAAAATTCAATAACTTCACCACAAACAAGATACAGTCAGAGAGTTATCAAATGTTATCCAAATCTGACACGATCGTGTGATAATTCCACCAATTGTTATGCATTTAATACGTGGATAAGGTAACTTTCAAATGGCACGAATATCAGACATACGCGGAAAGAGAAATGTTTTTATACTATCAAACGGCTGTAAAAAACAGTAAGCTCCAGTGCGGCAGCAGCACAGACGTCAAATAATGCCAACTCGCCTCGGCAGTTAATACAATACTGAGGAGCGAGGTTTCTAGTCAAGCGAAGCTTCCAACTCGAACAGGCTCAGGCGGCTCGGGCGAGTCGGTGCGATGCGGCAAGCAGCAGATAGCGCCTGTTGGCGGGACGGCAAAGAAAATATACAAGCGCTTCACCGAAGGAAAATGTAAATAATCCATCTGTTTATTTGGAAAAATTGCCAACAAATCAAAAGCGGTGGTACACAGTGGTGATGTGATTATCTTTTTGTAAACATTTTAAATTATAAAGCCGCTCATCGGCAAATTCATTCGGAATGTTTGGTTAGGTACGCATCGTTTAAAAAATCGCGGTCTTTTCCTCTTTTTAGGCCACATAAAATAGTGTGTTTATGATCGCAGAGACCCGTATCTGCTAAAATATGATATGCAAGTGTTATTAATAATCAACATTTTTTAACGAATGTTAGATATTAATTATTAATAAATAATAAACCACAAAAACAATGGGACACGAACCCAGGACCTCTGCCTATCCGGGGCAACCGCTAAACCAAATTAGCTAATGAGACCAGTTCAATTTGTGTCATCTTCATCGATATCATATCTCAAATTCAAGATTTGTTAGTATTATTCTCCATTTTTAATCACATATTATAGTCCCAGATGCGACTGAAATCTTTTTATTTTCTGTGGTTTTTTTTTCCGTTTTCATGTTTCATTTAGGTTATGTAAATATTATTTTCTACAATGATTAAACAATTACATTTATGTCAACCAAAATAAATCACAAATGCAAACCATTGTTTAGAAAACGTCTATACATAATATTTGCGATATCATTTGCGTCAATTGAGATATAAATCTACTATCACAAAAGCGAAATTTTGTTTGTATTTAAGTACATGTTTATAATGATCACTGTTATCTACATTATTCAGTACATCTGGTATGAAAAAACACAAGACTCTAATGAGTCGTTTGATACTCGAACAATTATTCTAGCAAGACTAATTTATAAATTCGTCTGGTGGGTCTGCTGTATCATCTTCAACAATGTATTTTTTTTAGATAATCGCACACAAATGAACTGAATGTTGTAAACTTCATTTAAAAGAGGGAGGTCAGAGATCTATCTGAATTAAAAAAAGTATCGTATCAATTTAATATTCAAGAATTGAGTGGACACACATATGCTGAAAATGGGAGCTATTTTCAGTGTACCGCCAATTGTTGGCAATTGAAACTAAAACTGGAACGAATTGTGTAAAACGAATTGGTGCGCAATGGTTTAAATTTTAAATAGTGTTACGAGGGCAAGTCGACCATGAAACTAATTGTTAATAGAAAACTAAACGAAAAGGAGAATTTCGCGAGAAGAAGCAGTAGAGAAAGTACTAACCCACTTACATACGCCAATTTGACATCCTACTTGGACAACGTGTATTATAAAATATTTAAGGACGTTATCTTAAATCGTGATTTCCATAATGGGTATATTATACCCGTCTAGGAAGATACGATAAATACATTAAGGGTCAGCACTAAAAATTACCCTAAAATTCACTGTGCAGGTTGCTAACCCAAGCAATTCTGTAGTTTGGAAAATGTGTAAGGTTTCAAAAGACAAAAAAAAACTCAAACTATGTCCTTTGCTCGGAAGGTTTTTTCAATTTGGATGAGTGTTTTAGATTAATAATTATTGTTTATAAAAATAATAATTCAAACTATAATCTTTAAATTCTACGAAACACGTCCCAAAATGTTTGAAAACCAGTGAAATCAATTTTGAACGTTTTACTTAAAAATCCAGTACGTATTTCATATAGAATTTTAAAGATTACAGTGTGAAAATTATTATCTTTTTAAACCTTATACACTTTACTAATTAATCGTATATCATTAACAGATAAATCATTCGTAGTATCTGTTGAGTTGGCAACCTGCAAAGTCCGTATTTTTGGGTGCTGACCGTTAACACTTTATTTTGCTATTTTAGAAGCATAACTCACTAAGTACACTTTTTGATGAAAACGACATTTCTTCATTTTCTAGATCGATGAAAGGAGATCGATCTTTAGAAATATTAAGAATTTATCTAGGAGCGTTAATTGACAGGGAGTAGGAGATTTTCACATATTTTGTTAGGTAACTCATAACCCGGGAATGTACGTATTTATTTTCATAAAATATTAAAAATTGTTAAATACTTGAGTTGGGCTATGTCAAGAGTCAGAGTAACAGAAGGGCGTGTACGGGACGATGTATGAATGTGAATGAAGAAAGGGGTGGGTGCCAAAACTGAGATGTTCGAAGGGTCATCCCCATTGCCTGCCCCTGCGGGGAAACGGCGTGATGGTTAGTCAGTTAGCAGTGATTACACACGCACGTGCTCGGGGAAAAACAATACAATTTGTAAATTTATACTTACCTATTACTGTATTAGCAATAGAGAAATTGAAAATTGTCTCTTATTATTTTGTTTTTGAATATAATAGTTTTTTTTTAATAAAATTTAGTAAAAGCAAGGATTTATGAAAACGATAATTGGTATATTATTTCCTTGTGCAAACTACGCATAAAAGTGTTTGAGAAAAACCTCAGTAAGCACTAGTGGTGGGCGAAGCGGCTCGGTTTAGTGATCCGGATCACTAAATCAGCTCTCTGTAAAGACGATCCACATGAAAACTGGATGAAAAAAGTATTGTAAAAGAGCGTCTTAAGGACGTCTTTAGGAGGGCCAAGGGAGCGAGGCATGGTGCGGGGGGATACGAACCGTCGTTGAATCGAGCCGGATCACCGAACCGGTAGACTACAAAGAGCTGATTTAGTGATCCGGCTCACTGAACCGAGCCGCTTCGCCCACCACTAGTAAGCACAGTTTGTTAATTTATAATTATTAGCAACAGAGGAAAAAAAACAAAATTTGCAAATTTTGTAAATAACAAAATAAGGAAGGATTCCAGCAAGAAACGCTTTAATTCGATCAGAAAGTGTTTTTAATTTTTAATAACAATCTTTAAAAAAAATTATACTTTCGCTAAGGTTTTATTCATAACCATTTACAGGTGTGAGTACAATAGAATGCATTCAATAAGCAGTTAAATTGGAATTAAGTGTACCCGTGTACATTGCACAGCCAAGTGTACCGAATAAAACATCGTTCATATAGCACAAAAGAAAGATAAGTGAAAGATAAAATTAATAAGATTTATAGGCGGTAGGTTATTTTCACAAACTATTGATATCGTTAAAAATGTGTGCAAGATTTTTAAAAATTTATATTTCTGATTCCGATCATCGCATTAAAAATGTGTAATTGAAATAATTTCATTCTTAATTATTGATTTTAAAAACGATCTAAAACTGCACATTCCGAAACAGTTCGTACTGGCTAGAACGTCATTATGATGTAGATAATACTATTGGCTGGTAAGACGGCTGTCACCGAAGTTGGTCGGCGTGACGCCAACAAGGTCGTATTCACGAGCATAAACGAACGTGTCGTTTTGGAGGCAAATCAAAAATGGCATATTTTAAATCGTTGAAAATAAAATTAAAATGCCATTGTTATCGTAATTTTTTTTATAAATTCCGTCGTCAATTAAAGAAACCAGTGAAAATATCCCGTTTTTTAAAGCTGTTCTTTACTTTTTGGATTTAAATCGAAACCAAACTATTTTGACACTCATACATAATAATATTTTTTTTTGCAAGGAAGCATGGTTTTCTACTGAGAATTCCGTTGTAACCTATCTTTCCACTGAATACATCGTTTACACGAGAAAGAGTGGGGAGAGGTTAGAACGGAACTATCAGCGAAACACCATTAAACGAGTTTTTTTTTCAAATGATTCTATTCGTTAATATTTCATTCAAGGTTCACCATTTCGACGGTGGGTTCACGCGAATCCAAGGTGTTACTGATCCCCGTTTCTATCCGCTCGGAAATACACAGGGCGGGCGTAATGAGATTTACTCGACAGATTTGAACCAGCGATTCCTGAGCTAATTTGGATAAAAAAATGAAGAGACATATTATTTTGGAATCCAATTTTCAAATTAAAACAAACAAACAATAAAAAATCACGTGAAAAATTTAGGCCAGCAGAACTGACGTCAGAATGAACAGACTTGCCCTAAGTACCATTTCGACAGCTGAATTCAAAGGTCACGTGACACCCATTTTGGCACCAGCTTAGTTCACTGCCATCCACGTTTGCATCGCGTGATTTTGACTGCGGTAAGCAAATTACAAAACATTTATGAAAAGGGTCAAACTAAATACTCTAACAAAATATTGGGTTTTTGTAAACAGGCCGAACCTTTTTATTATTTGATGGTTTACTTAAAATGACGGCACGCCAAACTCACCCCTCGCAAATCCATTATTTGTTGAGTGGTTTCTATCAAATGCTGCGGTGACGGGACGGTTGACATATAAAATGATATTTACCCTTTTTACTCCAAATGAGCTCAGGAATCGCTGATTAAAGTCTGTTTGTGCGTCTTGCTACACTCTGTATTTGAGCATGATAATAAATACACACGTCTGTGGCAGAACTGACTGGCGCAAAATATTGTATATTTAAATCGATAAACGACGCTTGTCTTTTCTCGGGTCATGATTCCGAGGGGACGACACGTGTAGCGGGTGACCCATCGATTTAGGTAATTTCCAAGGATTATTCACTGGCGGAAATTGGATATAATTTAAGATGCTCGCAGATGTCCTGTTGCTGTTCTTGAATAACAATCAGTTTTCTAACTATTGTAATGATGTATTTAGTAATTAAATATATGATTTATAGAAATATTATTAACTTGACCTTATTTTCTTTTTTTTTTTCTACATTCATAATTTTTACATATCTTCTGTTTTGGCATCTTAAATGCATATTTGTCACATAGTTGACTACCCACCCCTCCCTACCCGATCCGAGTCTTATTGTCACTGGAAGGAGATATTGCCAGCTTCAGTTCGATCTCTAGGCTCGTCGCAGGATGACAAGGGAGTTCATCGCCGCGATTCGGACCATCTAGCAAATTCTGGATTACAGTGAAGTTTCAGTGAGGTGAATTTAAGCTAAGGATATCCACGAACGAGGCAGGCTTATTAAATTTCGGTGGCATCCTCCCGTTTCTCTTCACCCCTTCCTTCACCTTTTTTTCTCATCTGGTTCTCCAGATTAACTTCGCCGCCAGTTCCAGAATTGGGTTTTTTTCAGAGCTATCGAAACACCTTCAATAGACGCTTATTCTAGCTTTGTTATTTCATAATGGCTTTTTATTGCTTACACATGCTTGTAATTTATGTTATACTTTGTAAAAGCCGAAAGGCGTCAATGATTTAATATAAATAAATAAATAAATATTGTAGTGGGCAACGGATAACACGGAACTTTGGTACATTTCCCATACCTACTATTAAAGTTAATTGGATCAAGGGTTTAACCCAGTGATGCACAACCTTTTTAGTCGGAGGGCCAAATTATCCATTTAATTGTTCGCGGGCCGCGGGGGATAGGGTACATGCAGCTTGATATAGTTAACTTTGTTGTCGGTGGTGTCGCTAACCAACTAAATCACAAGTCACCACACGTAGCGAACTACTTGGGGTGACCTATGACAGAGGTGTTGGTCATCCAATAAATGGTTGCCGGGGCGGCGGTACCCATACCCGCCTCCAAAATTAAATATCATCTTCAATTAATTCCCAGATTTTTGGCTGCCATTCATATTTTTTTGGATGATTCTACCCGAATTTATTTGCAATCTAGACAGTGTCTCGGATATACCCATCCAATTTTTATATGAACGTTTTGAGCAGAACCTAAAGAATCCTTAATTTTAATGATCGCATTCTATGTTAAATATTTATGATCAAGATGAACAAACTCTGTATAGCGTTCATACTACAGCAAGACAGACAGACAGACAGGCACACATCCAACTTTACATTAGAGAATAATAAATAATAATAATGATTTTTCATCAATGTTGCATACTAATAAGGCGAACCCGTTTTGGGCAACTATCAATCAACAGGCGCTAAGCCATTAGAATAAAATACATTATTAAAAAAGTTCTATTCACAGAGTACCAACTGTCTGTCTACAATGCCTACACTGCCAAAGAGTGAATTTGTAAAATTAGTAACTCGTATAAATACGGGCATTCGCAGTTCATGGGCGGATCGGGCCGCTTAGAGGTCGTTGTATTACAATTTATTATTATTTAGCCGAACTGTTCGCAGCCTGTAAATACTAATTTTAAAACACGGAAAAGGCGGGTGGCCTAGTAAAGTTTAAAGGTTTTCACGGTCGCTTGACGTGTACCGGATGGCAAAATTTGGCAAAATAAGATTGAAATAAAAAGTCTGAAACAAGCACTTATATTTCATTGCCCGGTGGGTATAAATCTCGGCTAACGGTAGGACGGACCGAGTTCAATCCTCACAGCGGATACCGAATTTTTAAATAAAAACATAATACGAAAAATGAGACCGATAACACGTACTAAGAAAAATAAAGAACATATTTTTATTATATTTTCGTAGAAAGCAATTACTTTGTGGTTTGACATATTTATTAAATAAAACAAACACTTCGATTTAAAGCACTAATTTATTTTTAAAACTATCACCAACCGGTTTCGCTTATCTTCATCAGGGTAAATCTTAAAAATAAACACATTTTCATAATTCGATAATTTATTTTTTTATTTTTAATTATTACAAAAAGGTAGATGAAAAGACACAGAAAAATCGGATAGGTATATCCGAGACTCTATCTAGACTGCAAATAAATTCTGGTAGAATCTTGCAGTCGCATATCGAATTACAGTCAAAAATATATGGGAATTAATTGAAGATGATATTAACAGTTCTTAAATTGAATTATGACATCGATAAAAATGACGGAGAACAATGGGGTGGCATTAGCACAATTGATTAGAGCGCAGGTCCCAGATAAACCGAAAGATCCTCGGTTCGAGTCCCAAATGCGACTGTTACATCTTTATTTTCCGTGTCTTTTCTGTTTCAAAAATATTACAATAAGGAACTCTAGTCCAATTTATATATTTTTAAATCAATAATCACGTTTAAACTTAAATACCAGTATATTTAGTTTTTTTTCATAGTTAAAAAAAATTTAAATTTTTCAAAGCCCGCCAAAACGCTCCAAATCGATGGCCGGTCGGTTTTTATCAGTTTTGAGGTTAGAACGGCAAATGTCAAAATAAAGATGAGCTTTACCGTACATAATTTTATATTATATTCATAGTAAACCATAACTAAACATAAGAAATAAAATAATGCACGTTTTTAGAAACCTTAACTCAAATAATAATAATAGTATTGAGCATTAATATTATCATAAAATCCGTATTGATAATTGGTTTGCCCATGAATACTCTAATTTATTTCACTAATAATAGTTTTTTTTTATATTGAACAACAATTATAGAGCTTAAAGTCACCCAAATTAAGTTTAAAATTCGCCAAAACTAAAAAAAATATACATTTAAAATACAAAAACAAAATTGAAAAATAAAAATTACATATTAATCTAAAAACAGAAAGCGCACATGACATCAGATGTTTCAAATGCAACGGTATCAACATAACAAGGTGTTTTGATGAGATGATTTTTTATGCACTTTTAAATAACAATTTATAAATTCTACGCATATTTATATTTAATCGAAGTTATATATTCAAAATCGGCGTTAGCTGACCTACGAATACATATTTTTAAAGCCATTATATGTTTCACTCGAGTTTCTTACGTTTCTTAAGCTTCAATAAGTTATTATATTAAAAAAAAAAAAAAATTATTAAATACAGAGAAATATTGCGAATAGAAATGCTTCCCTGAAATGACTTACATACACATTTTGGAGAAATGTAATTATTGAACGGGATTTTCTAACAAATTGCTGTGATAAATCTCAAATAATTAAATACTTCAAATCTTCATCACAATCTATAATGTTTTTAAATTGGCAAGTCGATGTTAATCTTCGCATGATAAAATTTGTATCAAATCAGTAATGGGTCACCCAGCACAAAAATGAATACTGATTGAACGGATTAGCAAATGCCTGGTTACTTTTTAAAAATTAATTTATCTTCCGTCGCAAATCAGGAAGTGGGCATACCGGTGTAACTAATTGCCAATAAATAAAACAACGCTATGATTTTGAGCTTACATTCAAATTAATATAAAGAAAAGGTAGCCTTGCGTATAACGCAACTTTCTTTGCAGGTAAATTTGAAAAAGGTAACCGTTACATGTCTTACATTTTAATGCTCTATAGCTTATAATGGAAACGGGCATGGGATTTACAATTTTCAGAAATACTTTGAATTTTTCCATCTTCGCCCAATCAATTTTCTACTTTAGATTTAACGGTCAGCACCCAAAAATACATACTGTGTAGTCTGCTAACGCAGGAAATACTATGATTTTATTTTTTAAATTTAAAATAAATCAAATTTAATAATGTTCTTATTGAGTTCTGCAAGTATTTTTAGTTTTTATTATTGTGACAGCTGTTTCGGCGTTTAAGGCTATTTTCAAAGTGTGGTGAATCCACATTGTGACGACTTATTTATATGATTTTATTTACTCCCACCACTTTCCAATTTGGACGGGTTTAAAAAAAAAAATTAATATCGGTAAAACCAATTTAGTTAGAAAACAATTAAAATTCTGAATTCTGTGAGGTTTTCATATATATAATGTGTTTCCTCGTATTTAAATGACAATGTTTCCGTAATTGATTTAATTAAATGTGTTGTATTGTTTTGATAATGTGAACATACTGAGAGGGGGGGATATATGTATAATTTTCATTACTTTAATAATTAATGTTAAATTAGGATAATTCGTTCGTTTATTAATTTCTAATTGTTCAAATAAATTTAATCTTAGGCCCTTTCTTGAAAATGGCCTTAAACGCCGAAACAGCTGTCACAATAATAAAAGCTAAAAATACTCGCAGAACTTAATAATAACATTATTAAATTTGATTTACATTAAATTTAAAAAAATAAATAAATGGAGTTCTACGAATTAAACATAAAAACAATTAATAATACTATGAATGATTTATATGAAAATTCTATACGGATAGTTAGGAAAATGTATAAGGTTTCAAAAGACAAACAACCTTAAACCGTAATATTTTAAATTCTATGTGAAATACGTACTAGAATTTTATGTAAAACCTTGTTAACGATTTCTAGACATTTTGTTATGTATATCATAGAATTCAAAATATGACAATTTAAGGATTTACACATTTTTAATTCTTTAATATAATATGTGTTATGGCGTAAAGTTAATTTACGCTCACGTTGACGCTGATTTCGGAGTTGCCTAGTTGTAACAATTACCTCTCGAGGTATAAGTTTGTGTTAGCTGACTATTACTCCCATACTTCGTTCAACTTCGTTGTAAGTTTAAGCGGAGAAGTCATTCTCAGGCATAACATTTTCCTGGAGGCATTTGAATTAGTCAGTGAGTGACACGTTGAAATTTGAGACGCAATGTAATGCAGCCGTGAGTGTATACAGTACTCGGTACGGAACGGCACTGAACAGATTATACTAGAAGCGCGATATATACAGATTTGAATAAAAACGGCTGTCGCCAAATCATACATGACTTTTTGTCTCTTAGGTCTCTCACAGAACAAGGAAATTTACTATATGTTCAAAAAAAGAATTTTGAAATTCGAAAATGTTTGATCAATTTCACAAGAAGCGGGGAAAATTTTAATTATTAAAAATCAAAACACGCCCACAGCACATTTCTATCGGTTTATCTCGCCAGTGACTGACTACATAATGTATGCGAGTTCCAGTGGACTTACTCGAGTGTCGAGACCTTTGATATCCCATTGACGTCACGGTCTAGAATGCCCAGGACCAGGGATGATCAAGTCAAGGTTCGAAGAATAAAATGTAACATAAATAGCAGAAATTGAAACCGCGTGAAAAAGCCAATTTAGGGATTGGACCCTACAGACTTTTCATTAAGCATAACTTGTATTGAAAAGGGAGTAAATCGGTAAACCGCTGTGAGTGTTGAACTCGGTCCGACTGCTTGCTAGCCGAGCTTCCCATCCTTCAGGCTATCGACCACCTCTCTATAATATCTTGGTAACATTATGGGAAGCGACGTAAGAGAGGAAACTTTAAGGGTCCAGTATAAGACCGCGTATTCACCGCCGTTAGGAATTTTAGGCCTCAAACTCAAAACCACGGACCACCGCGATCCGGCAGCAGGATTGGGGAAATGTGGATAATGTAGACCACGCCGGATTAAAAAAATGTTCATCGTATTGATGCAATACGAAACAAAAAACATTTGCTCTATATTTTTTCGTTTATTCGCTGTGTAACAATAAATTAATAGAAGCTTGACAGACTTAACTTAGCAGTCGGAAAAGGGAGGATTTTTTGCCGCTTACTGCAAAGTAAAGCAAGTCGATCTGTTGGTATAGGTTAGGGTAAATGATGAGAATATGTTTTTTTTTTAATTTTGTATATAATATATTAATAATTGACAGTACCCATACAAAGTACCTTTCACAAAATATTTTTTTTGTTACTATTTACGTATTTATTTCTTCACAGCATAATCTTTTATTTTTGCTTCGGAAATATTATAGAAATGGGTAACGTGGATCACCTGCTCAGAAATACTTATAAGCACAGTTTTTGACATAGGGAATTATTTTCATGGTTTTTGAATCAAGGAATCCGATTTTCGATTGTCCACTTGTGGATTCAAGATGGTTGAAATGAATTAGATGCTTTTTTATATGGCTGTTCTTTCAGTGGCTTTGGTTTTTATTAATGGTTAAGGAATCCGACTGTTACATTTAACTTAGGAACCAAGATGGCGGATGTGAATTAGATCCGGTTTATTAAACGGGAATAAGAATTATTTGTCTTTTGATAATTTTTGGGATTTCGAAACGGCCTTCAATATTGTATACTAAACAGCAGTAAAAATATAACATAGGTAGATAACAGTGATTTACAACCCACTCCAGATGCAGACAATAAGCTTGAATACAATTCACCAGTAGTTCAGTCAATGAAGGCAATAAGAAAAAGTGAAATTTTTGCAGGTGAATAATACCTATAACAGGGAGTATTTTCACAAAAGTCTCCTATCTTCCCCTTGCCCCTCTCATACGAAAAGTAGACCAAATATGCTATAATTTGAAATCAAATACGTTTCTAAGGACTTAATAGTGTCCGAGATACAGCGGTTCTAAATTATGCAAATTTTTTGTAAGTTATCATTCTTCGCTATTTTTTAGTGTTTTGGTCAATTTTGACAGTGAAGGAGTAATTTTTCGGTAAAGGTTAATCTATACTTTATAAAGTAGGCTAAAGATGGTACAAATTGAAAACAAATTGGTCTCCAAGGACCTAATATCGTCTGAGATACAGTTGTTCTAAATGAAGAAAAATATTCTTTGTTATCCATTCTTCGCATTTGATTTCAGTGTACCTCCAAACACTTTAATTCCGATTTTGAACCAAATCGGTAGAGAACTCAAAATTCAAAATGAACATCGAAATTAATCAGGTTGACATTAAATTTGACATCAGCACCCCCCTAACATGACTTACGCCGCTTTCTAACCAAATCGGTGTGAATATCTAGAAATTCAAGATAGCCGCTAAAACTATGGATTTTGATAGGCACAGATCGGAATACTTATATATGCAGTCGGGGGCGTCAAGATTGTAAATTATATGGGCACAAAAAATGTTAAGATTTTAAAAATAATTCGTTCATTCATTAGTTTTGCTTTTGACAGCCTGCAAAGATATAATCTTATAGATCTATACCACGTCCGTCAGTTTTTTTCCAGTGCGCAGGTCTTTTATATTGTGCCGTATAATAAATTAATCACTTTTTGGACCATCTTAAAGAACGTTGCAAAGAAATGTGATTACAACAAAAAAAAATCGAAAATACGTAATTCCTACATTTCGGTGGCAGTTTAACACCTCTCTTCCCAGCTATTCGTCATAAAACAGACAAAAATATCGAATTTCAAATCGACGTCCGCTCGCTCCGAAGGGCTTCTCACAACTGATTTACTCCGGCGAAATACATCGTTTTATCAACAATCGCGCGGGCCGGAGATTCTCATAGGTTTTTTGTATGACGGAACTGAATTTAAAAATTCCTGAACTTTGAGGGAATTACAGAGAAAATCTAGATTTACTGAATTATTTTTAATAAACGCTCTTGGTTCTTGATCTTATTTACTCTGAGATTGTGGAAAGATTTTAATTAAATATGTTTGTAATGGGTGCAGTTAACATAACGGCGAAGGCACTGTCGAGCGTTTTACTTAAAATTACAGTAGATATTTCATATATAATGTAAAAGATTACAGTTTAAGAATTTACGTCACTGAAAACCTTAGACACTTTCGTAACTTTCTGTTAAGTTGCAGATAAATTATGTGTTGTATTGCTTACGTTAGCATACTGCGAAGTGACGTTTAGCGCCTTATTTGAGACTGCCCCCTTAATGGAAACAATTCTAGGAAACCTACAACGTGATTGGTCAGAATGTAGTTTCTGTGTGCATTCAACAGGATGAAGCTCTGATGATAGCCAACTTCCGATACCCTAAAAGAAGAAGAAGAAACTAAAGAAAAATTTTCATTCAATGACAATTTAAGTAGAGTACGGTAAGTAGTAAATTTATTTCACTTCGCCTCATCTTATATGACAGATGGCGCCGCTAAAAAAAATTGCAGAATAATTTCAAATTACACGAAGACTTTAGTTTAGTTTAAGTTTAGTAGTGGGCAGGAACCTGTTATTAATCGCCACATCTCAACATGCGATTATATGATTCAGTGATGATAATGATAAAAAAAAACAACAATCGCAAATTTTTAAAATTACAACTGTATTTAACAAATTTACAATTGTATTTAATGAAATGCCCAAAATACTCAGATGCTCTACCGTTGAGCTACGTCGGCTTATCGCAAACCCGCCAAGTTAATCAATATATACTAGTGTTTCATTCACCTGTAAACAACCAAAATAAAAATTGTTTACAGGTGAAAATATAATAAAAACAGTAATTATTGAATGAAACACTAGTATATATTGATTAACTTGGCGGGTTTGCGATAAGCCGACGTAGCTCAACGGTAGAGCATCTGACCGGACATCAGAAGGGTGCAGGTTCGAGTCCTGTCGGTGACATTTATCTTTGCTCGGAAAGGTTTTTTTCAATTTGGATGAGTGTTTCAGGCTAATAATTATTGTTTATAAAAATAATTATTATTTATTAATTCAAAATAATGATAGTATTATTACGCAATACGATAAACATAATGTTTTTAAATAGAATTTTTTTAATTAAATATTATGGTTTTAAGAACGCTGGTAACTAACACGGATGCGTCGACACCGGTAGCAAATAAATAAAATGAAGTAACAAATGTATATAGTGGATAAAACTCTTCAAAACAAAATGACTTAAATTGGTATTGACTTGAATGAAATACCAATTTCAGTACAGTAGAGTTAATATAACTACTTTTATTTCGGGTTATCTTATCGTGAGATTATATTATTATGATTCAGTGGTGAGATTGCGAGACTTCGGTTGACGCATACAAATAAAAATAAGACGGATTTTGGCAGTCGCGATGATTCAAAATATGGCGCACAATGGTGGCTCCGATCACGAACTCGCAATAAAAATACGTAGATAATAATCATCGCTTAATGCAGGTATATGGCTGTTTAAATCTTCTCGGTAATCTGAGATAATGTAAGCGCACATTCAATTAGAATGATAATGAAAACTTCTAATCGGTATTAATTGCATTACAATGCATTTTCAAACAAAAATTAATAAGTAAAAAAAATATATTGTACAACGAACATTATTCTACTTACCGTTTTACTAGTTCGACTTGAATAAAAATATTTTATCGATATTCTTTCGACGCAGTAGTGCGTATTTAATTTTTTTTTAAATTCCAGATGGTAAAAGACCTTAAAGATGAACCTCAGGGCCTGTGGCACCTTTGGAAATGCTGTGAGTAAGGAAGGAGCAAACCTGGATCTTGAAGAAACCCATGTCGTAGAAGAGAGGAAACACAAGAGAATCAATCCACCAGTTCTCGTGTAACAAATTTGGGCACGTGATTGGCATGTCTTCCAGCTGTGCACGGGTGCTAAAAGGATCAATGTCGGTAGTTATTAAAAACACCGTCCATTTAAGCAGTGGTAGCACAAGTAAAACATTTTCGCCGGTAGCACGTGCTGTTTTAAAGACAGCAATACGTCCGTTAGGACATCGTAATCTATCAAACGAAATGTTTGTTTCTGCACAGTGTTAAGAGTTTTTCAGGTATGTAAGGGCTCCGGACCGGGTGTGGCTGCCAAACTCTTTGCAGCTTGTCCAGAGCGATAAGCCCAGTTTCTCAGAGGCTAATTTATCTCTGAAATCCCGTGCCTGAGCTGGTTACACAGAATAAAGTTGCATGTTTATTCCAAATGAATGAACAGCGAGTGAGTGTACTAATATAAACTATGAATAATTATGATAGCCCGTGTATGAATGTGTCCCAGTAGAATCAAGTGTCGCATCTCGTCTCTCTCATTAAACTTTAATAGCCTGATTTACAATAATTTTATTGGTAAATTGCGAATTAACAATATGAAACGATGCAGAGGAAGCTAAACGTCCAGCGAAGGCGTTAAATAAAGCAAACCACACAAACCCACCTGATATACATGACTATAAGAAAATTTGGGAGCTGATTTTTCATGACGGTTCTTGGAAAAGTCTTGTGTGATTAAAGATCCTTATAGTGAACATTCTTCAAATTTGCTTTACATATTATGTATGTCTTTTCTGTTCTTAAAATAATATCCAATGTGTCATGGAGACCGTTATGTGCAATATTTAAAAATGTGTAATGTATATCAATATGTCTAATGTGTACCAATCTGTGTAATGCGTAGGTACAGATATGTGTAATCGTAGCCGGAAGTAAACCGAAAGAAAACGCACTGTCAACATTGTCAGGTATGACGTATAACCATAAAATAAAGAAGAAGCGTATGACGAAATGTGTCCGATAAAATTTTTAAAAGGCCGAACGAATCTTCTAGAATTATCAGCCCCAAGGTGTAGCCATTACTGCAATAGGTATGTATTTCTCGTGACAATATGAAATTTTAAAATCAACAGCCTACGATAAATCATCATTTTGAAAGAGATAATTGGCCCGGTACAGAGGCCAAATTTATGAATAAAATGTGTGTCATCTTTCAGGAAGCGATTTCAGTCGCTCTCATCAGGTGATTTGAGAAGAAAGGGGAAATTGAAACGCGCAAGACCCGTCGTCTGACGTATGAGGATATGGAAAAAAAAATTATAAAAGAAGAATATCTTAGAACCAGTTAAGGCTGATTATTTCCTAAGAAAGGACGTCATTCACGGGTACCGTTTTTGACGAATTGTGAAATACCTCATTCAACAATATCCAACCTTCATAAAAGGAATAGGGAAAACATTGCCGTATTGCCAAGTTATTAAAATTATTCCATTCATTATTATTTAAGTATGATCCGAGTTAAATTCCCACATATAAATTAAAATGGGGAAAACTGCGGATGCCATTAATTGGGACTTGTTTCGATGAACTGCATTATACACGCCACCTTCGAAATAAGGAATAGAGAAAACATTGCCATGTAGAAATTTCAATGTTGCCTGGTTAGGTATGGAAGAATTATTTTAGGTTTGATTCAAGTTAAATTCCCACACTTAAGGGGAACGGCGGCGCTGACTGTTTCATACAAAACTTAATTTTGGATTAGAGGCCAAAATACTCACCTAAATCTAATGATTTTTTTTCATCAAAAAGTACAGTAAATATCTAGTACGGATTAGAAGTAATTTATTTATTTTTGTTATACTTAATTAAATAGAGGACATTAGAGGAATTGATTTTTAGCGATTTTAGAGGAACCTTTAACAATTATTTGGGGGCTAACGGTGATTTAAAAAAAAGTTTTACCCCGTCTACTTTGAAAAAATAATGAAATATAAAATAAAATAGGCATTATGGTGGACTTTTTTAAATTAAATTAAAAACGAACAATTTACGTTGGAACACAAATTTGCCATACATGATATAAAATATCGACCCAAAAAAAAGTTGTTTTTTTTTTAAATGTTTTGTTTTTATATTTTTACTTACATAATCATATTTACATAGCAAATACGATAATTAAAAAAAAAAATACAATAACAACCAAATAATTTTCTAAGTTGCCTCTAAAATTATGAAAATTGTTTTTTTTTCATGGCATGTACTCCATACCTTAAAACAAAAATAAATAAAATACTTCTCATCGTACCAGATATTTTATTTTAATTTTATTTATTTATTACAAAATTATAGCATAATACATGATATACATGATTTTTTTTATTTTTTTTTATTCTAATCTCCATAAGTTGAGCTCCAGTAGCTCGTGGTTATGGGAGAAGTATTTACAAACATAAGATAAAATGAATACATAGTAGAAATTAAAAACTTATTAATTAAATACAAACGTAAATCAACGTAAATCAAAACACTTTTAGACTAATAATAATAATTAACCAAATAGTTATTGATATGCTAGATAGTACATTATTAGGGGTACAATATATCATTATCTAAGTTCAGGGAATTAATTTGCTTTTTCAATTGTTCATATTTTAAAGTGTCGGTTATACTAATTATGTTGTATTAATATTTACCAAAACTTTAATAAAAAAATATATCATTCAGCTTGGATAGGTATTTTGGCCTCAAATCCAAAATTAAGTTATGTATGAAACAGGCAGCGCAGCTGTTCCTCTTAAGCTAGAATACCGAATGAATTATTAATTGTTTTTATTAATTGTTTTTATTAATTGTTTTTGTGTTTAATTCGTAGAACTCCATTTTTTTTTAAATTTAATGTAAATCAAATTTAATAATGTTATTATTAAGTTCTGCGAGTATTTTTAGTTGTTATTATTGTGACAGCTGTTTCGGGGTTTAAGGCCAGTTTGAAAGATGGCCTTAAACGTCGAACTTAATAATAACATTATTAAATTTGAATTACATTAAATTAAAAAAAAAAATAGAATAGAGAAAACTAAAGGCAGGAACAGAGAACAAACTGAACAATGTACATATTGAAATGCAAAAGATTCTCGAGAATAGATTAACTACTGTGAAAACACGTAGTTCCTTGGAAGTGGACATTTTGTAAAATTCTTAGGTTTGTCAGTTAATGTTTGATTATTAACCAGATGACAAATATTTGCGCTTTTGTTCCTTATGGTAGTCTTTTAAAAATTTCGACTTATCGCGATAATTGTGTACATGTCTATGGACCGCATCGGAGTGCCTCGTCTATTTTCCCCGATTTTTCCTACCAAAACGATATAGGTTGTAATTTTATGGTCGAATAGATTTTATTTCAATTTACAACTTATGTGTGGAACGAGGTTATAATAAAAAATACAGAACCAACAACTTTTTACTCTGGAAAACACGTAGAAAAGTCAGGGAGACCTAATAGACGTATCAAAATATTTGTTTTCAGTCAAGTCAATTGGAGACACAGTTCCGATTGTCCAGGATATATTATTTTTAAACATCCATAATATTTAATAAATTTATGTACGTATAATGAGAATAGCAGTCAGTTGAATGATCTAATCAATAATGTTAATGGGGCATCCGTCTCGAAGACAATTTTTACATAAAATCTTGAATTGAACACAATCCATAATCATTGAAATTATGTATGTAGGTGGTTTTCTCATTGATGAAGCATATTTTTTTTCCACATAATAACAAGACAACTTGAATTATTTGAGAATTAAATTAGAATTACTCTGCGAGAAATACAATTATACAATGGGAGTACTTAAAAAAAAATTGTTTGTAATTCGGTGAAAAAATTCTCAGAAATATTTTTCTCACCCGAACGATAAGAGCAATATTTGCGTGTTTTGATTCACAGAGGTTACACAATAAACGATTCTTCGAAAGAATTACTTGTTAAAAAATGGTTGTTGAACACAAATAAACAAAAAGGCTCTTCAATGATTATTGATTGAGTACGTAAATAGTGTTGAAATTTTACTACTTATAGGTATTGAACACACTATTACAAAGTAAATCATTAGGTACTATAATAGAATTATTGCGTTTTATGCATGCAAGAATGCGTAATTAATAATTTTATAACATGGCGTCGTAGATTGACCGACGCTCTCAGCGATGTTCGCTGGCGCCGTGAGGCAGAAACACATTGACTCGGTAGGATTAACGGTTCAAGGCGTTTACTTCGACACATGTCATAAAACAAAATCAAAAGAAACTCGATTTTCTCACCGCGTGCTAAATTTCCGGACCTTGAACCGGGAGCCGGGCTAAATAATATCATTCTGGGTGTCTGAGAACTCAGCTTAAACAACGCAATGGAATATTTTGGATCCGAGACAAATAAGAAACATTTCTGCGGGATTTGATCTCTTATCTTTACGATGAGAGATTATGTAGTATTTGCCCGGGACTGGTGGAGATACAATACTAGAGCCTTGTTTGCTGGGTACAACGATGAGACTCGGGACGGGGGTCTGGTCACCAGAGGCGTGCCGTTAAAAGCAAATTTATAATTAAAATATACTCGGGCTTATTAGGAAAAAAAAAATGCCCCGAATGAATGCGCATCTCCATTTTATAGGATTTCGTGAAGTTAGCCGATGGGTAAGCGGTCATCTAAAATTGCGAGAGAATATTTGACCTAATTTAACAGAACAAAAAAAAATATATTTTTCGTTCATGTTAAACCATCGTAATGTAAGCGAGAAGGCGATGACAAGATCTTAAAATGATTTATAAAATATTCGTGAAGAACGGAAAACACTAAACCATAAAATCATTTTGGTCAATATCATACGTTCAATATAATTTGAATATTATACGTGTATATAATCGTTTGATTATATACACATATATAGGCACTGATACCTGTACAGATATCTGTGCTTCCATATATATACAGTCAATCTGTATTATTCTTTAGTTATTATATTTGCCCTGATGAAGTCACTTAGTCTATGGATAAACAATAATTAGACAGCTGATTTTGACAGCTTCAAATTTAATGAAAAAATAGTGGCAATTAAGCAAGTAAATAACATTATACAACTTAAAACGAATACATAGTGACACGTTAAACATAGTGAGAGTGCATTTGGATGTGACAGTCTAATTAATAACAATAATTCTTGAATCAAAAATTTTATGCAAATCGCCAAATTATTATTACTGTTAAGTCAAACACCGCCACAGACAATTTACGTATTTTTAATTTTTTGAATAAAACTGTCATAGACAAATTACTCAATAAAATTATTCAAATTTAAATCTGTGAATAAAACTTGGCATAGACAAATTAATCAATTTAATAAGGGGTATTTCTGAACAAAGAATATTCGAAAAAAAACCTACTTAAACATAAATAAATATGTCTAAATCGCGCAGCAAGGTTTACAGTGGGAAGAAAATACCAACATCGTCCTGTTCACCACTGGTAACCGCATCCGCCCCCATGGACTCACCCAAACATCAGTCGATGATAAATATCGATACTGACTCCCTCATCAACTTCTTTGAGTCTAAGTTAGACATTATGCGCTCGGAAAGCAAGACGGCTATTGACGCCGTCCAAATCAAATTAGTCGCACTGTCTAACGAATGGAAGGAGCAGTATAATAAATGCCAGTCTCCGACGAGAAGTTGATTCCCTTCGAGACGCGCAAGACGACGTGGAACAGTGCAGGAGAATGTGCAACCTAGACATCCACAACATTCCCGAAGTAAGAGGTGAAAACTTGATTAACCTAATGGAGAAAATGGGAAGCGTCATCAGCGTGCCGCTTCCGAGTAGCTGTGTGGTGTCGGTGTATCGCGTCGCTCGTGGTCACTCCACGCCCTCAAACCGTCCTCGCAATATTGTCGTCCAGCTCGCGACAAAACGTCTCCATGACGATGTCATCGCTGCTGCAAGGACTCGCCGCGGCCTTACAACGGAGAACTTAGGACTTGGTGTTCCCAACACCAATTACTATGTAAACGAGCACTTGACGCTGAAAAACAAAAAAAACTCTTCTCAAAAGCACGTGCAGCCGGTCAAGCCAACGGCTACAAATACATATGGGTACGGAACGGCAGTATCCTGGCAAAGAGGAATGATCTCTCTCGGGTGGTCACCATTTGCCGTGAGGGAGATCTGCAAATGATAACCCCACATCATAACCTACAAAACATATGACTTCTACAAACTTGTTTCGACTATTATCTATGCCCACTTTTCTCAATACTGCATCCTTGCCCGTTAGTTTATTTATCTCAAAACCTGCTCATATTTTTGCACTGTGTCTTCGTAACTTTCTACCACTATCATGTTCTTTGCACATTCTTTCACACTTCACTATGCTGAAATATTTTACACTCTTTAACCTCATAAGTAATATATGTTCTATGTATAATTTGCAAGTTTCCTGTTACGTTCTACTTTATGTATCGCTCCTGCTAATGTGGAATATGTTGAAAGACACTCTTACTCTGGTAAAATGATTTCATCTTCATCTATATCCGTTTACTATCTATATCCGCGGTGATCTTCTCGCGTATGTGACGCATGTTTGGGGACGGTGCCTGGAACGTTATGGTGAGACTCAAACGGTCTCACTGGACATTTCTAAGGCCTTTGACCGGGTTTGGCACCGAGGACTTGTCAACAAACTGCCTTCTTACGGACTTCCCGTTTCCTTGTGTACGTGGATTGCCGACTTTTTGAGGGAGAGATCGATTCAGACGGTTGCTGATGGTTTCATCTCTTCCTCGCATTCAATAAATGCTGGCGTCCCACAAGGATCGGTTCTGTCTCCGACATTGTTTTTGTTGCACATCAATGACCTCTTGACATGTGCACCAATCCATTGTTACGCGGATGACAGTACAGTCCATGATTGCTTTTTGTTTGACAAGCCCCCAAAGGGCACACAAACTCCAACGGCTCGGAGGGCTTTGAAACAGAGAATAGACGGTTACCTTGAGAGGGTCTCCTCTTGGGGTAAGAATAACCTCGTCGAATTTAATGTTTCAAAGACCCAATCATGTCTGATTACGTCTAAAAGGGATCGAAATGACAATCTAGTCTCCTTTAATGGAAGCAATCTTCCCAACAAGCCCTCCATTGATATGCTTGGTGTAACCTTAAGTGATCAGCTCAGGTATGGGGTCTCCATCGAAACCCGAGTAAAGTTAGCCTCTCAGAAGCTGGGCGTATTGTACAGAGCCCGCAGATACTTTAATAGTACACAACTGCTGACCCTGTACAAATCGCAAGTGCGCCCCATTGTAGAATTTGGCAGCCACCTCTGGTCGGGAGTCCCAAAATATCTGAAAAAAAACCTTGACTCTGTGCAGAAACGGGCGGTCCGTTTGATAGATCCGCCTATCTTAACAAATGGGTTGCAATCTTTGGAGCACAGACGTCGGGTGGGAATGCTGTCCTTGTTCTACCGGTATTTTAATGGAAGATGCTCCGAGGAACTAGTGTCATTGATCCCTTCGGCACCGGTGCATAGTCAGGAAACACGCCAAACGCGCGCCCAACATTTGCACACGGTTGACATTTGTCACGTGAGAACGCGTCGCTTCTACGATTCGTTCTTGTGTTCAACAGCTCGGCTGTGGAATGATCTGTCGGCCTCTGTGTTTCTCCATCCTATAACATGGGTCTCTTCAAGACCCAAGTTCACTCCTTCCTATCCTCTAAAAGATCCTCCACACAGCATCCCCAAAGATGATATAGGCCTTGAGGGAAATTGTTTCCTCCTTGGTCTCCTGTGTGGAGTTACTGTAAAAAAAAAAAACTACCAGAACTGTGGTGGTATTAAGACTAAAACCCAATCGCTACTTGTTAATATCCAATCGAATAACTATGATGTTATAGTTTTAGTCGAAACGTGGCTTGTATCAAGTGTAAATACGAGTGAATTCATTGATTCGCGATACACAGTGTTCCGACGAGACAGAGACCGTATACTTACCGGTAAAATGGATGGAGGCGGGGTGCTGGTGGTAGTACGCAAAGAGCTCGCAGCCTCCCGCCTCGGTGCCTGGGAAAACACTCAAATTGAACAAATCTACGTCTCTATCCCGATGAGGTCTCTCAATCTCATCATTTGTGCAGTATATATACCTCCTGTCTCGTCAGCCACTTTATATGATATTTTCTCTAACAACCTGGAATCCATATTTTAATCTGAACCAAATAACATGTTTTGCGTGCTGGGGGATATGAATCTACCTACTCTTACTTGGTCATTTTCCGAAGGCTGCTGTCAAAGTCGTGCCTCTGCAAACTCAGCTACATCGCAAACTTTGCTTCAAATAATGTCATTAATGAACTTACATCAATATAATTGTATTCCAAACCACAATGAAAAATATTTAGACCTCATATTTTATAGTTGCGAAACAAATGTTACTCATAGCGACGACCCTCTCCTTTCAGAGGACAGACACCACCCAGCCCTGGAATTTAATATATCCTCTGTAATCCAATCAAAAATTAAAAACAATAAAGAGCGTAGGCTCAATTTCAGAAAAGCTGATTACAATCAAATTAATAATGATATTAATTTTATTGATTGGATATCCGAAACCGCAAATCTAACAGCCGAACTGGCAGTAGATCGGTTCTATGTAATAATAAACAATTTAATTGATAAGTCTGTTCCAGTTTCGGCACGGCGAAATGAGAAATTTCCCATTTGGTTTACACCAGAACTTATTAAGTTATCACGGAAAAAAAACAAAGTCTGGCTCAAATGGAAGACATATAAAGGTCTTTCTGACTATCGTGAATTTTCTTTCTTACGGACTACATACAAAAAGTTAACTAATGAATCCCGAAAACTATTTTTCGACCCCATTGAAAGTTCATTGCAGAACAACATCAAAAGTTTTTGGACATATGTAACTTCACTTAAATCGTCCGACGGATACCCCGCTGCCATGTCTAAATCTAATGATACCCAGGAAATCGGTAACATGTTTTCTGATTTTTTTAAGTCAACATTTGAACCTTCCTCCATCAATGATACAATCGACATTGACCAACTTAAATCAGTTTATGACCCCGAACTTACGCACATTCACACAATTGAACTAACTGAAAGAGAAGTTCAATTAAGTTTAAAGTCACTAGATATAAACAAAGGTACGGGTAACGATGGAATACCGCCGTTCTTCCTTAGATCTGCTGCACCGTCACTATGTGTGCCTCTTACTATAATATTTAATAAATGTCTGAGAGAAGGGGTTTTACCAGACACGTGGAAGTTAGCCTATATCATTCCGGTCCACAAGGGTGACTCGCGTCAAAGAGTGGAAAACTATAGGCGGATCTCCATTCTCTCGACGAACCCTAAACTTTTGGAAAGACTCGTCCATGACAATGTATATCCTCAGCTTGCCGACAAAATTATAGACTAACAACAAGGATTCGTCAAAGTCAAAAGTCTACCGCGAGTAATTTACTTATCTATTCAACCTTTTTATTAACCAGCATGGATCGAGGTCACCAGGTAGATTCAATTTATTGCGATTTTAAAAAAGCTTTTGATAAGGTTGACCACCTATTACTTATTAAAAAAATTATGTACAACGGAATTCGGGGAAACTTATTACGTTGGTTTGTCTCATACTTAACAAAACGACAACAAGCTGTATCATTACGAGGGCATTCTTCTATGTGGGAACCAGTTACCTCTGGTGTGCCACAAGGATCAATCCTGGGTCCACTGTTATTTATACTTTTTGTCAATAGCGTTACTAAATGTTTTTTGCACTGTTTGTTTCTCTTGTACGCTGATGACATAAAAATATTCGCCATTGTTAGGAATATAAAAGATTGTCCTCTCATCCAAAGAGATTTAGTAAGGTTTGAAGCATTTCGCAATGATCATAAATTGTATCTAAGTTACAACAAATGTAAACAAATAAGCTTCACTAAAAATCATAAAGCTATCACAGACAATTATTATATTGGCAACTACTCACTCGAGCGCGTATATAGTATAAGAGACTTAGGCTACTACTTTTTTATTCAAAACTTCATTTCGATGTCCACATTGATAATATTGTAAATAAAGCTTACTGCATGCTAGGTTTTGTTATCAGAAACAGCCGTGTATTTCGAAAGCCTGAAACCTACCTACTCCTTTACTATACGCTGGTCCGTTCTCAACTTGAATACTGCGCACCCATATGGACTCCACTCTACGGTATCTACAAAGACAAAAGTCTTAAAAGTATTCAAAGAAAATTTATGCATTGCTTTAATTGCAGAATGAGCGCACCTAAACGGGGATACGCACATATGCTCTCAATCTATAATGTCTCCATCCTCTCTAACCGGCGAAAATACCTCGATCTCATTACCCTAAATAAAGTGTGCAATATTATCAATTGTCCTACCTTACTCCAATTAATAAACTTCAAAATACCATCCAGAACAACTAGGTCTAACCACTTATTCCACATTAGCCGGACGCGTACAAATGCTGGTGTCAGGGATCCAATCAGAAGAATGTGCGAGTTATTTAATCAAAATCAAACTCTGATGGATTCCGACATATTCTTTGATACATGTAGTGGTTTTAAAAGAGAATTGAAAGCTGTGTTCATATAATAATATTAAACAAACAAACAGTGTTTGGACATGTGTGCTTTTTTATTGTTCCCTTGTATGGCAATATTTTAAATTTTATAATTATTTTTTCCCTAACATTCATGTAAGTATTATTTGTAAAGTTTGTTACCTTCTGTTACTCTATTATTTAGAAATTGTACACCTTTTCATAAATTTTCTGTGTAACACAATCTTAAATTCATTAACGTGTGTAAATATTATTTTTAATGATTATTTGTTTATTTATCTTTATCACATTAATCAGTGAGATATAGGTTAGGATACAGGCGAGTTCTCCAAATATTTCTATATTGTTTCAATATTACTATTGTCTGTATCTGTATTTTCTACATAAATAAAAAAAAAAAAAAAAGCTTGTTCTAAGCGAAATTGGTGGCGTAAAAATACAATAAATTCATGGTTAATAACAAGGTGTTTGTTTTATTTAATATGTAATAAGTGTTAGAAATAAGCAACATGTAAATTAAAATATCTATGATTATATTAGACCACATAAAGTGGCACTATTTTAAGTTAATTAAAAATAAAATAAAAATGACCGAAAATGCTCAAATATGCACTATGCATATTATGCGATATGTATATAATCCAATATCTACTAATAAAGAATGTCACGACATGTCACTGCTGGTCGCGTAGGAAAAAGAGAAAATAAAGGGTTTGGCAGATACCGAGGCAATAAGCAAGTCATTATCAAATCTCAGTTGCTATCCAACTTCACTAGACCAATATAAATATATACTAAATGTATACAATATTACACTACCTTTAATACCCGGATTCATCGAATATTTGGAATGAATATGGAGTAAAAAATAGTCCGACTGAAAAGAGTTCATTTCTTTTTATTTTTGTGATTGCCTAGAAAATAAATCTAAATAGAACTTGAGATTCGTTCTACTCCCAGAAGTGCGATCACAACCATCAGATTCCATAGTTAATATCAATATTTTAGCATCTCGCAAAAATAATCCTAATGTGATTAAGGCGATCCACCGGCTAAAATTCAAACGAAATCACGCACTCCTTATGCAGGTGGCGACAAGGTTGAGATTCCCGCTTAACATCGGCGCATGTTTCGATTAAACGCAATAAAACCATCACCAAAATACGTGTTTTATTCTATTCTGTAAAGCTCAGACATAATTATTAGAATGTTTTACGGTATATTCTAAAAAAAAAAATTTACCACAATGAACAATACGACAACATCGGAAAAGGGGTTCGTAAGTAGGAGAGTTTGAACTTCAAACATTTTGTTAATGTCTGATACGTTATTTTTTTCTAGGCTTATAAAAAGACACAAAGAAAAAAATGAACGGTTAAACGAAAGGCCAAGGTGTGTTCCACTTGTAGTATTTAATTAAATCATCTATGATATTTCTAAGCCATCAAATTCTCAAACCGAAAACACATGATTTTGCATTACTTCCCATTGCACCGCCTTAAGGCATAAAGCTATTATAGATCTGTAAATACTTGCGTTGAAATTTGGGTTCCGGATAGAAAAAGCTTTGCAATTATCACGACAACAACCCACCATTTGAAAATTTTAGGTGGGACACTCAAACAGAATTTCTGCGATTTACAGTTTTTACCATATAAAATAAATAAAAGTATATATTTTTTTAATTCCAGATATATATTTGATTTGTTTTAAATACACTGTGCATCTCCGCAGCTTCCTCTCAGGGGTGCCGCGAATCAGCTCATTATTAGATATCATATTTAGGTTGACACTAACTGTTAGTAACATTAAAAAAAATTCCGACAAATTAAAAAAATTATTGGGTTCCGCTTTGGCAAAGCGTACTTTTAAAAATTGACACAGGGCGTCTTTGGAAAATCTGGAATTAGCATTAAGCGGTGGTAATGCATCGTAATAATTAATGTCTTCTGATAAAAACAAAGAACACAATTGATATTTGAGATTCGTGTGACAATGATGCGACTATTAAAGATCGCAATAATTGTTTGTAGCCATACCACCCACTTCGTATTCATGGCACTTTATATTCCGTTCAGTACCGTCTTATAGCCTCCACAAGCGGTGATCGTGTCTAAAAATACACAATATCTCTGCTGTAGCCGTAATATAAGGAGTCTGTTCCAACAATTAAAGACATCATGTCCTTTTATATTGATTATGAAGGGTTGTAAAATCACAATGTATCACATTATAGTTCTGAGAAAGTATATCAATTCATATGAATACGATAGCAAGTACATTACACGCTTTTCCGAACAAATTAACAGATTTAATAGGTAGGGCAATCGTTGTCTGAAACACTGTACCGAGAAACACTGCTCTTATGTCTAAGCTAGAAGGTCTACATAATATTGAAACTTTTATACGACATTTGGTAGACTCATAAATATTAGAAATGAATGGATTTTTTTGGATCATCTAGCGAAACCATCCACAAATTGCCAGCAAGCGAGAGGAGGGACAGATAAAATGACAAAAACACTACCGCGTATCATAAAATATAGATTATTGGCATGAAATAAATAAAAAAATAATTCAAATACTAATTATTAATTATTAATAACGATTATTATTGTTCTGAATTTGCCAACCATATTTTGGAAACGAATCATTCTTTTGAAATAAATAATGGTTTAAAATTTTTGCATACAAATACAATAAGTTTACAATTAGATAAATTTGAAACATTAGAAAGTGTCAATTAAATATTATTAATAATAAATACTTATTTATCAAATACATTTTCACATTAATAACTATATTTATAATATTATTAATATAATTTTTATTGGTAATAACTATTATTATTTTATTTTTTAACCCTTGCTATTTTCATGATTTTATTTATATTAATAATATATAAATAAACTTTTTTTAAATTTCTGATATAAATTTTTTATTCAATATTTTATGACAATTTTTTTTCTATTATTATTTTTTTAATTAATTACTTACCTACTTTCATCACTTATTGAAAATTTTTGTTTATGTTTGTAATTTGTCCTATTTGCTTATTATTTGTCTATACTTGTCATTACTTTTAGAATATTGTTTATACCGATGAAGGGAGCTTGTCTTCTGTAACATGTAGATATTTATATATTAAGAACATTGATTTAAACAAAGCAATTCTTATTAAATTATTGAATAATTAACAAAATTAAGAGAAACAAAATCGATGGAGATATAATATAATATTATGTTTGCACGACAAATACAACTCAAATCACCTTCTTAATCCTGCAGAAATATTGCACCATGAAAACAAGATTTCAGATCAAATACTATAATCCACACATAACACTACAGATTCATAATATTTAAACAACGAGGGCCGCCCCAAGCCCATTAAACGCCCCATGGGAACAATCTCGGATCATATTACTACTCTGTCGAAACAGTAGATATATTATAATAGGTATATCGCTCACTTAGGGTGGGTTGTTTCACAGAATTTGAAGGGTTCATCAAATTTTCAAAGTAAATACTCAAGCCCTGTGAATGTTATATCAAAATTCTGTTATTGTTACATTATTGGTCAGTTGTATTATAGAACTTGAATAAAACATTCACAGAACACGAATTTCAACTTTGAAATTTTGATGTATCCTTCAAATTCTGTGAAACAACCCGCCCTTAGTCTTCTCACGGAGTCTTCTCTGGGGTTCACTGCAAGGGTTCCAGAGGATAAATCGATTGAATCAGGAAAATTTTCCCAAAAGGAATACCTATGGAAGGAATATAATAATTGCAGATATTCAAATATCTTTAAGGGGATCAACTTCGTAAAATTCTGAAAAATTAAAATTAAATTACGTACTCCTTATACAGGTTGAAATTCCCATTTAACACCGGCCGCTTGATTCGATTTACTTAAAAAAAAAAAAACAATAAAAATGCGTGATTTATTTTATTTTGTAAAGCTCAAGCATAAATATTAAAATGTTTTTGGGTCATATTCTAAAAAACCTAATTTGTCACAATGAACAACATGACAATATCCGAAAATGTGTTGGTAAGTAGGAGATTTTGAATTTATTTTTTTTAGTTCGGATACTTTATTTTTTTCTAGGCTTATAAAAAGACTACTACCAAAAAATGTCCGATTAAACAAAAGGCCAAGGTATGTTGTATTTGCAGTTTTTAATTAAATCATCTATGATATTTGTAGGCCATCAAAACTTCAAACTAACACGTCAATTTCCATTACTTCGCATTGCGTCGCCTTAATTACAAAACATCGTGGAAACCTCACGTAAATTTATTTTTTTAATATTTTTTGTATGCGATTGCAAGAAAATATTAATGCTGTGTTGATAATATCACATACTCGTATACTATTATGTCACGAATGAACTACGAAAAATGAAAAACGTGCTTTTCGCTGGTTTATTTTACATCATAATTTAGTTCGCGTATGATTAAGTATTAAAAATTATAACACATGGTCAAAATTAAAAAAAACAGCAACAAAACCAATATGAGAATTGAGAGATTGCCCTTATAGATAGGGCGGCCCTGAACAAAACTACTTAAATGCCAAACCACGATATGGCATCGTATAAATATAATATTGTAAATAGTAAACTGCTCTTACCAAAAGGCAAACAGTAAAACTACACTATTTGCTTTACCCCTTTGAAATCCAAGGCACAAGGCGCCATAAACTGTTATCGCTGTTAGTAGTTTATGCAATCATTTCAATGATTTCATTCAAAGTCCCTTTAGTTTGCTTTCCTTCAAAATCTTTCAAAACTGGAAATGCAGAATTGAGCTGAACAGAAATGGTTGCAGTCGGACCCGAGACGGAGATGATAAATGAGAGTTTGCCTTCGTGGATCCAGGCACTCGGCTAAACTATTTAAATTCCAAAATACGATATGATATTGCATTCATACATAAACACGATGAAATTGAACAAAATTTAAACCATTCTTCTTTAGAAGAAGAGATGATCACATTTTTATTATCAACATTATTACAGTCTGACAATTAAAAGTAGACAAAAATTGGGGAAGCAAATCTCGAATGCCTTACTTTAACCAAAAGGTGATTAGAAATTCGTGGAACTTTCAAATACTTAATATTCTAACATAATTTTATGTTTAAACTTTTTTACTATTTATCGCTTTGCAAGTGAGAATTATTTTGGATTTATAATATTTATGGATCGAAATAACGATGTATTAGATGTTAGCTAAATGAAAATCACAGATCAAATATAAAAATTAAAAACAAAAAGTAAATAGAATTAATGATTATGTTTTGCGTTGTTTATTTAAAACAAACTGTCACACGCGAATATGCGAAAAAAAAAATTAATGTGAAGAACACATATCCAAGACGATGTTGCCATAGTAATGATATTTTTTAGTTCCAAAATAATAAATATCTACAATTAAATGCCAAGCTATACACCCTTAGATGAATTAAGTATTTTTAAAATGTCATTGGCTATAACTGTATTATTGACACGTCTTCTTTTTTTGCAAACTCATCCAGTTCAACGTCCATTCCCGTAGGAACAGAAATAATTATTGGTTTTTCTTCAATCAATACTCTACAAATTATGGAAACTATTTACCCTTATTCTGAATGTCGTGACTTGTCAACGTAAGTTAAGGCCAATTATTTTGGGGCTAGAAGTGATCAAATTAACTTAAGTAATATATTCTATTGATCACCAAAACCATATTATGACTTTGACTTGGCACTACCTCCCTAATGTAATATTTTGTCCTATTTTCAAAACTTTATTCATGTACATGTACCTACTATACCTTATCTATAATTTCTATTGTTTCACATGTCGCGTTTTATGTTTACGTTATTATTGGATAATGGTCTTTAAGCAAATAAATAAATTGCATGGCACACATTATAAATAGTAATGCATTGTAAATAGTAAACTCCGGTCGCATCTGGCATATCCACGAAATCGTTTCAATGATGACAACTTCATTCAAAGTCCCTTTAGTTTGTTTTGATTGCTCCAAAGCCTTGCACAATTGTAAATGCACACAGCATGAGCTGCTCGCATCGATTAACGATCGCGACATCTTTTACTGACTTGAGGGAACCAAGCCATGTAGCTGGCACATGTCGTCGATCAGTCTCTTTAACATCGGTGTGCCCTGCTTGGGTAACTCAGGCACATAAACCGTTATGTTTTAAAGGTCCCTTTAGAAGGTTGTCATGCATATTAAAGATGATAGCCTATAAATAGAAAGAAACCACGTTTTCGTGACTTAAATTAATGATGTTGATTAAATTTTCCCAATTTTCGGGAACGATAAAGTAGTGTACAACTTTTGGGTTTTTAAAACAACAAAATAGGTTTCGTATTAGAAAAATCAATAAATAAGTTACATAATTTCTTCAAAATTGGTATTCACTTTGTGATGTCATTATTAATAAATGAATTAAAAATTACTTTGTAATCACCACATTATTAATATATATATATATGTTTCGAAAGCGAAGCTTTCCTCATCAGGAATATACATATTAATAAAGTGGTGATTCCATAGTAATTTTTAATTAATTTATAAATAAATTGAATTAAGAGAAAGGAGTATCAGGGGAAAATTATGCACACATTGATGAAAGAAGTCTGGGATGCCCTGGGAAGACATGACACGTGCAAGTTAATCGAGTGCTTGAGTCGATGACGCGAGTCGGAATAAAAATATGGTACTTCCGAGACGATTGTAATGAAGCAAGTAGAGTCTGCAATGACAGAATTGTGTGGAATTTCACAATTTCTGCCAATCAGTGTGAGGAAATAGCTAGATGGTTAGTAATCTAGAAAAAAATCATTAATTACTATTACTAAAAAACCTATCTCGAAATAAATTTAAAAAAAAAACATTTAGCTGATACCCTTGTCACAACGGATTTCTCGACGGAGGCACTCTTAACTTTAATTGAACTTTAAAAAAACACGAATTATCAGGAACAGCTGTCATCACCTTTTCAAAGAACGATTTGCATATCTACAAAAATACCGTTGATAGCTTCATTTTAACCGTTTCCACTTAACATAAACGATGCATGCAACCGAAAGACGTAACAACGTAGTTCTCAGCGGCAGAACTCTAATAGCACAAGCACACAAACACGAATTTTCAAGAATTGTTTTGTGCACCTTTCAGCGCATAATTCTGCTGAAACACAGAGCAGGAGACCCGCCACATCCTTCATAGATCTCACAGTAATGTATTCCACAAAACAATTACGGCTGTAATGGTAAACAGAGGGGTTAGGAATAGAAATTTATACATCGAGACGAATGAAAATGCGATAACGTGTAACTGTTTAGAAATAATACATAGAAATGCTCGTTTAAGCGTGACCCGGAACGCATTGCAAGAGCAGGTACGAGATTCCGAGCGACTATGAAAATATCCAAGAGTATTCAACACGCTCAAAGACCCTTCTTAGACGTGTTAAATTGTAGGTATCTGCATAATGAGGAATTAATAATGAATTAAAATATTACTTTTAATCAATTTTCACCGTCGGACCTACCTCTGCGTGTTTTAATATTATAGTTTAATAAATTGTTAGTTAGAATTATTTTTAATCCCTTAAAAACGGTGTAGTTAGTGGCGTGGGTTGTGATGACGTCAGAAATTATAGGGTTCAACCTACTGAAGAGTTTAAATGATAGAAGAAGACTTGCTTCGGGAGAAAATTAATGAAAATCAATTTAATTGGGTGTCTTTTTTATGTTAATATTGCACAAGAGTCCCAACTGCTCCAAACCGTCTGGAGCCAAATTGGGGTATGTTATGAAGCTGAAGGTTGTGAGGAGGGAAAGGAGATTGAGAAGTACCTAGCTATTTAGATCTGTTCACCAAACACGGTTTAAGCCATTTCAAGCAATGTTTCGATTCTGAATGGTGGTCTTTCACCAGGGCGATACTGAAAGTATCTACTACTCTGGAACGTGAGAAAATATTCTATACATATATTATTTTACAGGAATAAATTGCGAAATAATACAAACTAATAAAATAATATTTACTTGTGCACGCCAGGATTTGAACACGCGACGTGTAGCCGAGTATCGTAACCATTCAATCGCGGATGCCGTCATATCAATTCCGGGGACTGGGAATCGAGAGGTCCGGTGTACCTATCACATTTCTAGAGGTTATTTGTTCAGTGGGACAAACAGTATTTATTCTGTACCAGCAGTTAGGAGAATGCACAGAATTACGTGTATTTACATCAGTTGTTATTATAAATTTAATTGTTGTAGCCAGTGGATTAGGATCGGATAACGCCAGAATTCGTCACTCCAAGGTGCACATTCCAATTTTTTTTCATTTCTTATCAATAATGACGTTCAAACATAAATACCAGTATATATAAAAAAAAAATTCTAAAGCTAGTTTTCAGAGTAAAAATAATATTCAAAGTCCGCCAAAACGCTACAAATCTATGGCCGGTCTGTTTTGATCAGTTTTGAGGTAGGAATGTCAAATGTCAAAACAAGGATGAGCCTTACCGTACATAATTATATATTCTACTCATAGTAAACCATAACCAAATTTAAGTAATAAAATTATGTACCCTTTTAGAAACTTTAACACAAAGAATAATAATAGTATTGAGCAATAACATTATCATAATATTTGTATTGATAATTGGTTTGCTCATGAATACTCTAATTTATGTCATTAATAATAGATTTTTTTTATATTGAACAACAATCAAAGAGCTTAAAGTCACCCAAAATAAGTTTAAATTTCACTAAACCAAAAATATACATATTTAAAATACAAAACAAAACCGAAAAAGATAAATTTCCATATTAATCCAAAAACAGAATGCTCACGTGACGTCAGATGTTCCAAATGCGATAGTACCAACATAACAAGGTGTTTTGATGAGGTGATTATTTATATACTTTCAAAAAACGATTTATAAATCCTACGTACATAATAAAAGTTATGTATCAGATTAGAATTTTTTAATATGTTTTCAAGAACGATTTATTAATTTTACGTACCAATAATCGTTGTTTCTATAAATTAATGTGTTATTTTTCTTCATATTTTTAACGGGAATTCCTTATTGAGATGATATGATATAAATTATTATTTGTATAGCCAATTAAAATATACTTTATTAATTCCTCATGCTTCAGAGAAGGATCCACATTCCGTATTATGAGACGCGCAGTTGGACTCTAAGTAGTACTTACAATGGAAGTACGTGACTGTAATGTAATACGAATCTTGAAAAGGTAATTTCCAATACATATTATATTTTCTTCAATAGATGAATAATTATTTTGTGGCTTCATGTCAATGGCGGGCGGTGTTTGTTTGTTTTGTATACAAATCTACAGTTTTATTCCTAGCTTGAAGAAATTTTGCACACTTGACCAATAAAACAAGAGGAAGGTCACTTTCTACATGAAATTTAAAAAACCACTCCCACCCCTCATAAAGTAGGATTTTGCTACTTCTTGATGAAATTTTGCACACTTGACGATCAAAATAAAGGGAAAATTACTGGTTAGGGGTAGGAGGAACACATCACAACCTCAAAGATTTACTCTAAATCAATCATAACCCCGGGCAACGTCGACTTCAGAAAGTTCATTATTAAAAAATATGTAATTTGTGCACAATAAATAGTTCAATAAATATGTTAAATGTTTTATGGGTACTTATACTTCTGAACTGTGAATAAAATGTAATAGATTCTGCTATGGAGACACAATATACCTCTTATATAATATGGCTTTAATTTATTATCCATTTGATCTACGAAGAATACATATATAAATCTTAGGGTGCAAAAACATTTTTTTTTATCATGGAGAAAGTTAAAAAAAAATTATGCTATGCATTACGATTACGATTACGATCGGGTGAATTTACACTTTAATTCAGAGATCTCCTCTGGCGATATTCTTTTTTTTATCTCGACGCGATTTCATAAAAAAATCTGAAAAATGATACTTTTTTAATAGCGATGAGCAATTTATTTTTCCATAAAAATTTAAGCTAGGAAACTTTTTTAATGTCTGATACTTTATTTAAATTTTTAGAGCTATATTAAACCATGCTGTTATTATTTCTGTGTGCGTATAGAATGTTTTTGTCTTCCGAAATCAATGGAAAACAATACATTTATTGAAATAAAAATACTAGGGGTGCAAAAAAAAAAAAAATATTAAATGATCTTTTTTTAAATTTTTTTTTTTTAAATTTAAAATGGAAGGATATATCCCCCCTTTCCCCGGGGGTTATCTTTCATTTTAAAAAATAATAATTTTGTGTTACATTTTTTTAAATAATCAAAACTTTTCTTTCTCATTCATTAACATTTTTCCGTTCCTACTTGAGCGATGACACATACTATTTTTAGATTTAAAAAACATTTTATATATACCAACTAATATTAAATGAAACGTATCTGAGCCATCTTCACATTTAGGAATAGGCCAAGCTATTTTTTTTTTTAATTATAATGTCGTGGGTACAACCATTTATTTAGTTCGTATAATTTTTTTTTTCATGACGTTATTGCACAAGAGTTAAACGTAATTTATAAAAAAAATACACTAGGGAAAAAAAATTACTTTACATCGGAGCGATGTCTTGACCGACCATCACATTTTTTCGCTGTGATTTTCGTAATAAAAGTAGTTTAATTTTTAATTTCAAGTTTTCTTTTTGCTTTCAGAAATCATCATGGAGAAAGTTAAAAAAAATTATGCTATGCATTACGATTACGATAGCATAGCATAAAATAGCAAAATTAAACACGCGTTTTTAAGCAACTTAAAGTGGAAATAACCTGTTTGAATATAAACACTGATTAATTTGGCGCCAGGATATTATTATAATTTATAGATACCAGTGGCGTGCAGCCCAGAATGGCTGAAAAGCTGTGCCTACCTTAAGAGAAACGAATTATAAAAAGAACTAATAATACAAATATACGGCAAATTTCTAATCATACTAATAAGTCTTTTTATGTTTCGATTTCACATGAGATTTTGTTAATTTCATTTTCAATGATGAGATATAAAACATAACTGGTTTACTTGGGAAAACTCGCATACCCGATTTGAACAAAATTAATAAATAATAACGACCCCTCATATCATTTTAATTATCTAATTAAATAAGCTATACCTACAGTGTTGATTTTATATTTAAATGCAGAGTAAATAATTGCAATACTAATCTGCCTATTCTATTTGTTCGTAGCAATTTATTTGTTAATCTAGTGTATTTTATAACATTGCAGAAAAATATACTCGTACTATATTGAAAATTGGTTTATTTTGTTTCAAAATAATTGTTTGCCATATTTGATGTACTTTGCCCCGTCTTGGAATGAAAACGATATTTTTTTAAAAAGAAAGACAGATTCCCTAATAATAATAATAATAAGAGTTAATTTCTATAGCACAGTTTTGTGAAGGTTCATCTCAAGCGCGCTTTACACTAACTAACCTAACCCAATACAGTTATTATTAGGGAATTAATTAGCAAATTAAAACTATGACATAAAATATTCATGAGCAGGTATTATAAAATAACAATTTAGAAACTAAGGGTGTATATAATCAAATATAAAGTAGGTACAAATAACAACAGAGCAAAGATAAAATGATCTGACATTATATACATGGTTTTTCACTGAGTACTAATGGAATTAAATAACAGGGAGAGAAAACCGCAACTAAATAAGCTATGTAGGATTAAAAGAAAAAAATGTCCTGAAATTCTGTTTCTACGTACATGAATTTATGTTTTATGTCGGATAGGATTTTTTGAATAATTTTGTTTTTAATACCCGTTTGAAATCTGCTAAATTCTGGACGTTAGCAATATTTGGGGGAACTATTAACGAATAACCTGACCACCTTTTTACCATTATTACAATATAAGCGGGAAATATTGCTTGTGTTATGATGGAAGACTTATATGACAATTTACGGCAGTCCACCATTAGGTCAGCAGCGTCATCAGCTATCGGGAGGGTGAAGGAACCAAAGCGCACACCTAATACTAAGTTCGATGATCGTGCTTTCGGAGTATCAGGACCTAAAGCCTGGAATGAACTGCCGCACGACTTAAGAATTATCAAAGACTCGACAGAATTCAGAACTAAACTTAAAACTCATCTTTTCAGACAATTGTAACCATAAATTGAAGAAATGCACCTGTAAATTGCTTAGCTAGGCCAGCCGGTTGGTGCTTACCTAAAGTCATTAAATAGAAAAAGTTTAAAAATTCACGCATCGGTGCGCAAATGCGTCCACAGCCCGCAACACTGTAAATAACTAAAAGTGTAAAAATAAATAAAAAATGTTAATATCTATTAAAAGCTTCTTACGCTTTAAGGTCATTTTATAAATATTTTCCAGTCCTAAAAATTATAAATATTTCAATAAATACCAACTCTTCTTGTGCCACCAATCTTCTAATAAATGTAATATCAATAGAAAAGGAGGATAAAATAGCAATTGTAAAACTATTTTCTCTATAATTAAATTTTCTAAAACTGTGTTCATCTGAAGCGACCTGCCAGGTAAGTAGGTTTTTCTGTATTTTTTAATACAAAATTAGATAAAGAATAGGAAGTAATATTTGTATAGCGCCCTTGAGGTGTTTTTTCACAAAAACGGCGCTATACAAATCATCCAATTATTATTATTATTATTATTATTAGCTAGCAGAGGAATTGAACCTACGACGCCTGGGTTGGAGCCAGTCACATATAATATGTTTACAATAACGTTAATCTACGAGTATTTTAATCCAACCGACAGAACAGCCACGCGCCACGCATCAAATGTATGCCGATAGCTTAATTGGAGGTAGTTATGCAGAAAGCGTCCAACCCACAACTTGTGAAAATGAACCTTTTCATGTTTTCGTACGGAAAAATTGGATATTTTATATGCTAAAAACATGGAAGCCCCAAATGCAATAGATTTTCGTTAATCTAAATTTAAGTTATTGCACATTGCAGTTATCAGACTTAAATTGACATAAAAAACATCCACGTGGTTTTAAAGTTTTCTGCAGCTTCTAGCTTACAAAATATTACCTAACGATAATGTTGTTAGAAAACAGCATATATTTGTCATTATTTTTAGTAGGTAAATTATTTATCCTGAAGCGGGGAGCTTTGCTCCTGAAACATGTAGATATTTATATAATAAATACAGTGGTTTTAAACAAAGTAATTATTAATAAATTAATTAAAAATTACTTTGTAATCACCACTCTATTAATATATACATATCAACATGTTTCGAAAGCGAAGCTTTCCTCATCAGGGCAAATATAATAATGATAATAATACATAGAGTATTCTGTATGTCCCGATGAGGTAAGCTTCACTTTCGAAACATGTTGATATGTATATATTAAAAAAAGTGGTTATTACAAAGTAATTTTTAATTCATTTATTAATAATGACGCCACAAAGGGAATACCAATCTTTTGAAGAAATTATAAAGTAATTATTATTGAATTGATAAATTACTTATTCATAATAACTCTCATAAAGAAAGAAATACTCATATTCACTTCACTAATACTGTAATATGATTTGTATTGTCAATTTTTCTAACGCCATTTTCTCAGTTTCATATTTTTTTGGATTGGAGGCTTTCTGCATAACTACGTCCAATTTGTTTAAACAATAATAATGAAAGCATGCACGAGACGACGACCTAGGCGTGTGCACATTGCCTTGTACCTGTTATGTTGTGGTGATAATAAGTGAGTTAATTATACTAAACTCTGCGATGAAGATTCTGCGACCGGCTAATAGGGGAGTATTGTATGAAAGGAAATACGTAATCGGTTTAAACTAAGTCAACCCAAGATAGCAGACAAAACATGTGTTCTCGCGTGTGGTATCTGAGGTATCCCATGCATTCATTGATTTATATGCGTTATTCAAATTAAACTATAAGTAATTCAAATTAAAACATAAAAAATAACATTTTTTAAGTAATTTATTTAAAATCATAATTTCATAGCTTGATTACATAAGTTGTTAAAAAGAGGAATGTAAGTTTAGGGTTAGTTAAAGATAAAAGATACGTAATACGCGTTCACAGATGGCGCTTTAAACATTAACTATTTTTTTTTAAATACATATTTTTTTAAAATTATTGTATAATATTATTTCTTCAAAAGATTGGTATTCACTTTGTGACGTCGTTATTAACAAATGAATTAAATAATACAGATATTTTTATTTTTAAATATCTCTGGAATTTATTTTCATGTTTATATTAGTAATTTAAATAATTACTTTTGTAATTTCTAATATATATTTGTTATTCAAAGTTTTATAATATCTTTTTATTAACGTTTGTGATCAATTACTTACCTACTTTAATCAATTTCTGTTTATGTTCATAATTTGTCTATTCTTACATTATTGTGTTCTAATTTTTACCATTTGTCTATACTTGACATTATTGTTTTTAGTATTCTATATACTCCTGATGAAGAAAGCATAGCAAGCATATATTAATAAAGTGGTGAATACAAAGTATATTATTCAATTCATTTATTGTATAATATTTATTTATTTATTTATTCACGCCTAGAAGGCTTTTACATGTTGATACATTTATCACATAGTTTTACAAGTGAATACAATAATGTACACATAAAATAATAAATAGGTGTAAAAGAAGTAAGTAGATACAATATAACAGTATGTAGTTACAGCGTAATTATCACAATGAATAATAGTTTATCCTGTGGTTACATTATAACAGCAGGTTGTACAAAAGAGTATAAGAAATAGTTTAGTGCATAATATAATAAAATAAGTATAAAAGAAGTGAGAAGGTAGATACTATTTAAGGAGCTAGTTTCAGCGCAATAGGTGGGTAATAAAGGCAGTAGAATTATAATTACTATGAGGTTGTAAAATATGAACAGTTTATAATATACTTATAATATATATATATATATTTATAATATATTAATTACATACTCGTACAATGAGAACTTGTAGTCGCTAAGCCACTGCGAGCAGCTTGTCAGCAGGAGTTTAATTCAACAATATTATATAATACAACAATAAATAACAATCATCATACAAATGTAGCGCAATAATAGAAAAATATAGGTGAATTGATAAATGTACATAAGTTGGAAAAAATATGTAAGCAGCACAACAGTTTTGTTTTAGAGATACTAGACTCCAATTACATTATACGGATTTAAATAATATTATAAAAAATTAAAAATATCAGAAAATATTTTTAAAAAATTAATAAGAAATTATTAAGAGAAATAAAAATAAAACAGTATTATTACCTATTTTTTTAAACGATATATTTATATTTTTTAATTTTTGGTTGGCAAGTTTAATTCGTATAACTATTATTTAATGTAATCTTTATGATTAAAATTAATTTTATTACTAATAGTACAAAAAATTTTTTTTGGAGTTCTTCAAATTATACATGAAATCAACAAATAAATGATTAAGAATAATCGAACGTTTGTTTTGCTGATTTGTTGCATCTCTTTGAACTCCGCGAGTACAAAATTGAAAAAAATAATAGAAAAAGAGTAAGTGAGATGTCAAAGAAAGATTCGTTCTAATTCGATGGAATAGACCACAGGATAGAGAAGGTGGGAACCGGGCTTTACTTTTAGGCCATTTTTTTAATAATAGAACTAGCTGATGTGTACCCGGCCTTCTTCGGGATTTTTCACTTGTCATTAGGGTGCCATAATTGATTTGACAGCGAAAGTAACTATCTCCAAATAAAGAAACATTAATTTGAATATTTTATTTCACTCGGAACGTTTATATTTTCAAAACATATCTAAACCATGAAGTTCTTATGCCGTGTTTTCCATTTTGAAAATATTCTACCCAAAAAAACCTTCTTCTTATGAATACGCATTCTATGGGCAAACCTAAATAAAACATGGCGGGTTCAATGTTTTTCATACTAATTTTAAAACGTTATAGCAACAGTTTTACATATTGGATTTCATTGAAACTACTTTATAAAACTTCCCGGCACTAATAAAAACAAACTGTGCTATTTTCAGTGTAACTGGTAGAGTAATTTTCGAGAACATCGAGGACAAACAAACAAACTTACATTGATTTATATGTATAGATTATTGCATGCGATTTAATTGTAATTACATAGGTACGTAGCTACGTGAACTTTCCATATTTGGAACTGAAGTATGTACCTATGTCTTAAGAATTTTTTTTTTTTTTTTAAATTCAGACATGCGGTAAAGTACCTACATAAAATGTATTACTTTATTATTAAGAAAATAACGTATTTTATTGTTTGGTTATTATTAACGGTGGTTATGTTAACATAAATAAGGGTTAGGTTAGGTGAGGTAAGTTCAGGTTAGGTATGGTTGGGTTAGATTGGGTTAAGTTGGACTAGGTTAGGTTAAGTTAGGTTGGACTAGGTTAGGTTAGGTTAGGTTAGGTTAGGTTAGGTTAGATAAGGTTAGGTTCGGTTCGGCTCGGTTAGGTCAGGCTGACTGAAATGGAAAATATTAAACCCGTAGGTGTCACATTATGATTTAAATTAGGGAATAATAAAGAAAAATTAATTCAATTAGCAATTTGCAAGCATAAAAATATGATTTTTTGGGGAATAATAATAAACTTTAATCACCTCCGTTGGGTACAACGGGCAAAATACTAGTATTTATAAGATTTCTAACATGCAATAATAATTTTAAAAAAACCCACACACTCCTTAGGTTTAAAAATGTGTTTTACTCGCAAGTACACTGTGTATTGAGACGAAGGGTTTGTCAAAAGCAAAGTTATTTGGAATAGAGGTTCAAACTATGTATAGAATAAGGATTTTTACCTAGAAATACTTATACTGTCGGTACTTGTACTTATTCGGTTATTTTAATCCATAAGGTAGGTAAGTATTTTAATTTTTTTAAACTGTTAATAAATCAATTCATACTGCTGATTTGGGGCGCATTGTTCCAAAACTATTCGAAGTATTCATCAAAATTTCAAAGTTAATATTCAAATTCTGCGAAAGTACTACCCAAGTTCTGTTATCATTACATTATTAGCCAGTTGTTTCACATTGCTTGAATAATAACGGAACTTGAATAAAGCTTTCACAGAACTTGAACATTAACTATGAAATTTTGATGATTCCTTTAAATTCTATGAAACAACAGCGTATATTTGTCTGCAGTATGTATATTAACAATATGGAGGCCTGAAGTCAACAAAACAGTATTTAATCAAATATATATAAAAAGTTTGTTTGTTTGTCCTCAATTTTCTCGAATATTACTTGACCGGTGGGGTGGTTTCGCTGAAAACGGTACAGTTTGTTTTATTAGTGCCGGGAAAGTTTAGAAAGTAGTTTGAATGAAATCCAATATGTAAAACTGTTGCTATAACGTTTTTAAATTAGTATGAAAAACATTGAACCCGCCATGTTTTATTTAGGTTAGCCCATAGATATGACACTCTGGTTAGCCACAGATTGCATATTTAAAATAAGGTTTTTTTGGGTAGAATATTTTCAAAATGGAAAACACGAGCAGGTACTTACTTAAGAACTTTATGATTTAGATATATTTTGAAAAAATAAACGTTTGGAATGAAATAAAATATTAATGTTTCTTTATTTGGAGATAGTTACTTTCGCTGTCAAATCAATTATGGAACCCTAATGACAAGCAAGAATTCACAACTTCATAACATTATTAAAAAAAATCCTAGCAAGGCCGGGTACACATCAGATAGTCAAATATAAAAAAAATGTGCATTGTGAATTTAAACTCTTCAAAAACAAAATTAAAAAAATGGTCAACACAGCGAATTTCATAAGAGCTGATTTGATAGTTCAGTGGACGAGGAAATATTTTTTTCTTCTCCTGAGATCTACTACGTAGTTACCTACGAATATATTTTTTTGGTTTCTTCGAATTTGCATAAGCTGCTTTATTTTTATTGTCAGTGCTCAAAAACACCTTCTCCGAAAAGATTAAGCAGATAATTTGCCTGATTACAAATGCCCTCGGTTGCGTTGGAGACACAGAGAATGTGCGTATAGCAACATTTTTACTTATTGATCGTTGAGCTTGATTGGCAAAAGCGGCCGTTAGTTTTATCCCTTGTTTTTAATAAGCAAGGCAAATAATAACTATTCATATTACTATTCATAACCGGAATATACTTATTGACAAACAGAATATTATACAGGTTCGCAGAAAGTACCTTCCCGATTTATAACTGTAATAGCTTTTAAAAAAGTGATTATAAACAAAAAGTTTAATTTAAGTTCATTTTTTTTAATTAGACGTGGAAAATGATTTCGACTAAGTGCCCACCATCAGAATTCATGCACGCGTGGGCTCTTTTCATTGCTTTTTGCAATTTTTCGGTATGTGGTTTTTTTGGCATTTTCGCTAAATTTGGCCACAAGTGGGAGCTGTTAAGCATTGCGAACTCCGTAAATTTGCCGGTATGCATGTTGAGTGGCAATTACTGACCGGCCGTTTTCCCAAAATAATGGTGTATTGTCCCATTTTGTAATCACGCTAGTCAAATAAAAAAAAAATTAAAAAATTCAATCGGAAGGGACTTTTGCCCAACTTGTACTTGCCTTAAATATAAACCATAAAAAAAGGTAACTACCACGTAATTCATTGTGAAATACAGAAATACAATGCTATTTGCCGTGCATTTTAATATTGGCATAAAAAATTAACGCAGTGATGCAATAACGTGTTGTTATTATAGATTTATTAATAGCGGGGTTGTATAGCACGAGTAATTGAATAAATTATGGAAAATCATAACACCGATAAGAAATTAGGGCCATAAGTCATAGTGCGTCAATCTAACCAGCGTCATGATCTCCCGTCGGGCGTGCTCTCTCGATAATACTAGTTATGGGCAGATCTCTGTGCAATCGTTACTATCAAAGACTCTACAATTAAATTAATGTCAAGATTCAAAGAGGCTAAAGATAAGAAATAATAAATTTAGGATGAGCGAACTTTTTGTTTGGAAATATAAACGAGTATTTAAGAGTGTTGAATGCTGCACATACCAGTATACCTATATGACTTTAAAGTTTAATGTTCACTGCACATTCGACATTGCGACATTACTTATCAAGCTATCACGAAGGTTAATCAACATTCGTTAAAATTTGCGTCAAAAAAAATTATGAAATTATCCATTAATAAAATCATCAATAAAACTTCGCTTACCCGTTGTCCGGCGTGGAAGATGCTTTTGCATCGCCTGGGGCCTGATTCCGTTTGTTTTTAAGGGTAAGGCATTGTCCTTATCCTTAGGCTTAAACGATTTTTTGCTGAACCGCGGTTCCAGTTTTTTCGGATGGCAGTTGTCATTTAGCGAATGATATTCTTTAAAAATATCGGTATTTGCGTAGTTTTAACAGAAGAAAACCTCAGTATTACCGCATGTATTGACTTTAAACAGTATTAGTGAGTTATTTGTCGCATAATAATGCTATTAAATGAACTAAATTAACGAAATTGCAATGATTGTAAAGTACCTATGCCAAAAGCCCGAAATGTCGGATAAAAGTAATTTAAATTCCAAAAATTGTAAGAAAGTACACGTGCAAAGTAAGTGTAACCTACAATTTTTAATAATATTGTGATAATTAAATGATAAACACCTTTAAAAATGTATTGTCATTGACATGGAATCGGAACGGCAGTTAAGTCTTTAACCCTAAGGATAAGGACAATGTCTCAGCCTTTCAAAAAACTGGAATCAGCCCCTGGCGACAATGTTCATAGTAATTTAATCGTTTCTTGAAATGATATGGATGTATTTGACAATAATCTAAACTTGGCAAATTTCAAAAGGAGGATGAGTGATTTGTTTCTGCCTGGTTTATAAATTATTGTTAACTACAACTTTTTACATTATTTACTTATTTGTTATCAATGTCAGTATTGACTTGGTGGATATTGCACTCGTTATTTTTTATTTTTTCTGTTACTGTGTATATTATTAATTTTTGGTGCAGTTACTGTAATGTGTTTTGGACCTGTGTGAATATTATAACTAACTAAATATGTAAAAGCCCATATAGGGCGTATATAATATAATAAATAAAATAAATAAATGTGTTTAACTAAGTGTAGTGATCAGGTCAAAGAACCTAAACTTTGCACGATCTAAAATAGGTAATATTGGAAAGAAGGTCTATAAATACCCAGAAATAAGTACTCGATGCTAAAGAAGACGGAAGAGACCAAATTTGAAAATCCAAGAACTCGTAGCCTTCCTCACCATCAATATTCCATTCGCCCAACAAAGATTCCATATAGGTAATGAGATTGTCAAAACCCACAATAAGTAACCGGGCGTTTCTAGTGTTCACCGACTAAAAAAATATTGTCTATGATCGGACATCAATGGACATCTGTCGCGTCGTAAGTCAAGTATTTTTAAAAATTAAAAAAAAATGAGTTCGCTCGTTTTACATTATATTATAACCTATAAATATGTAGTACACACGAGTAGGTGTGGGTACTTTTAAAAAAAAAAGCAGTTTTTTTCTTAATATGTACAAAAAATTTTCCTTTACTTTTCACCGTTTGTATTATATATTTTCAGTTTTCTACGAGTATAACTCTATACACTAGGCAGTTCTGTGACTGTTTTTATTCTTCACATGTGGTAGGTAGTCTCATCCAATTCACGTTTATTTATTGTCTCATAATTTAATAGGCAGATTTTTTAATTAAAAAAAAAATTACAAAATACTCGGTTTTTGAGAAAGCAATTAAGCTCTTCGACGTAGGTTGCAGGTAGTAGAGGTTTCACGAGAAGAAAAAAGGTTAGGGTAGGGTTAGGTGTTCTGAGAAAAGATACTAATTCAGTGGAATACGGTTTAAATCTTAACAAAGGAAGCTCCTTCTAAGAAAGATGTTAAGCAAATAAAATCATTCCTATTTATTTTATTTTGTTTGCGGGCAAATGTGAGAATTTAAAACACATTTTTATTTGCTGGCGATAAGCCACTGCAAATAAAATTCTTAACGGCGTGTTAAATCTAGTTGCATAGCGATTCAATATTTTGCAATAGAACCGCGAATAGAAATTACCCATAGAAACTAGAATAAACCACAGTACAGTGATAAAAAAAACACACACACACATTTTTATAGGTAAATAGGAGTAATTGCGCATATCTCACTACCTATACTATACTTCAATTAAAAAGTAGCTGAACAAAAGGAAGTTACTATGACGAAGCCATATCTGTTATATTTAGGTAATTTATCGACAACAAAAGTAATTTCTGCTTCATCTAAAGATAACCTTTCTTAAAGATTCGGATATAAAGTGTTGTCAAAAAGGAATAAGGAATTCTATCTGCTAACGATATTTTTTATTTATATTAAAAAAAAATGATAATTTTACCTACGAGTAAAAATGCCTATCTCATCAAGAACCGTTGAAAATCACAGGACATCCAGTTTCAAAGTTTCCACAGACGTAAAGTAGATTTGGTTTTCAAATTCCGTAATACTTGCATAGATAGCAATAAACCTTGTTGATTACAAATCCAAACATAAAGGTCAATACCAAATTTAAATACCTACATGCCGTAAGCCTCCGAGTAGTAAACAATCGCATTTACTTTTATAGCTTAACTATCGAGTTACACCGATGTACTTATGTACGATGTACACCGTAATACTTGCATAGATAGCAATAAACCTTGTTGATTACAAATCCAAACATAAAGGTCAATACCAAATTTAAATACCTACATGCCGTAAGCCTCCGAGTAGTAAACAATCGCATTTACTTTTATAGCTTAACTATCGAGTTACACCGATGACCTTATATCTAGATTATGCGAAATATAAGGATAAAAATATTTTAAAAAATACGCTACGAATTGTTGAAATAACACTGCATGTGGCTGATACAGTTTTCTTTGGTTGACCTGACTATTGACTGGAAATCAGCGTACATAATACTTATTTATTTATTTGAAACACACATTATTTAACAATAAAAAGTAAGAACGCTTTGACTGCCCAACTGGGAACAAATCCCCTTTAAGTTTAGTCCATATTAAGTGCCATTATACAAAAATAGAATGAAAAAAAGCTAGTATGGACATAGCATGGTAATATAATATAATAATTAAGTATAAAGAGATGTGAACAATAGTACAGAAAAAAAAAACAATTGTGTATAACAGATAATTAATATAGATTAATTAATACGCCGGCATATATCATTATAAAACTTAATTCAGCGGAAAATTAAATATATCCCCTTGGAAAAAAAACGCGGTTACCTGACCGCCAACTGCCGACACTTCTATCCTTAATATACATTCCTCGTGCTAACCTCCTTAGAGTAACGCACACGGTGCATGTTTCATGTAAAATTTTGATTTAGATTCAGTTTAGTTAGGTAGGCATTTTACCCTGAAATTCAAAGCAAAATTTTGTATGAAACAAGCGCCGCGTGCGTTCCTCTAAATGGGCATAAACTATATTCTTATCAGCTGTCAGCAAAAGTCGTCGAAAATAAATATCACTTGACGTCACTAAACAAGGAAGCCTTTTGAGTAAATTACAACTTAATTTCGGTGTAAACAATGGCATTAAAACTGGTATGAGGGTAATAGAAGACGATAAGCGTATTTCGTGGGACACAAAGAGTTAATGTTGGGAAAACGAGATGGTTAACCCTTTCAGGCCTCAATTAAAACTGCCCACGATAAAAAGTATTTGGTCTAGTTTTTTTTTTCAATGGTAGTTATTGCCCCTTTCATTTGGAAGAACTCTAGGGACCGCTTACACTTTAAAAAAAAATCATGCACTGTAGGGGACAGATAATGAAAGAGACACCCTTCAGCCCCAAATACTTCATAAAATAATATGGAAAAAAAACCCGGACTAGTGCCATCACGGAGTAGAACGGATTCGACTTGGAACCTTAGCCCCACGTTTACAGCGCAGAGAGTTAGAAGTGTTGGACGTTTTCGAAGCATGAAAGTAAATTTTACGACAAACTTAAATTTAACATTCATTTTATAGCAAGTGCAGCGGTGAATATGAATCATTATTTAAGTGTACTATCTCAGATTATTTTAAAGTAAGATGCACCAATTTTGCTTTAATTTAAGAAGTGGAAGAAGTCGGGGATATCCTAGTGATACATGGCACGATCAAGTGAATCGAATGATTGAATCGGTCCATGTCAGAAGTCAGAATAACAGAACAGAATGTATGAGACGAAGTATGAATGTGAATGAAGCAAGAAGTGTATGCCAAGATCGAGATGTTTGGAGGTCCGTCATCTCTGCCTACCCCTGCGGCGAAATGGCGTGATGGTTAGTTGGTTAGTTAGTTATTTAATATGTTAAGTAAAAAATAACGCGTTTCCTTGAAAGCGATAGGTGCATTCATAATGATTTTTTTGTTCAGTTTGAGAAGTATTCCAACGCCTTCTAATGAGATTTGTATTTTTTTCGGTAAAACGCCAAAAAGAAGGAAAACCGCAACACAAATCGAAGCCTCGGTCGTTGAAGACATAACAAAAAAAAACGTAAAAAATCGGTTGCATATGTGATGCATATATACTATATGGAACAGGCACTTGATATTCCTAACATCGAACAACTGCCAGCAGAAAACATCTCGCAAGATACCGCAAGAATCGAACTCGAACCGATTGTTACCCCGAGTAGTTACACATGTTCATGGCCAGCACCCGGGGGTTCTATGGTTGTATCGGATGTTACTTACTCGAACATTATTAGATCTTAACCAAAAAGTGGAGCAAAAAATAAAAATATAATCCAACAGAAAACGAAAGTCACGTACATGTTACTGATACTCAAGAAAAAGACAAGATTTTCTAAACAGGAAACAAAGATGACTTTGAGTTATGAAGGCTCATTCTACCCTATACAAATACAACGTTTATTAATAAAAAAATCTAAAATTACAATAAGAACGAACCTTCAAGAACACAAAAATCACCTTTCAAAATTTAACGGCCTAAAGCCCTTTAAACAGAACACAATAGGAAAGCGCTTTAAACCTTTTGCTTAATAACTTTTTGCCTATATTTTGTGAAATGTCTTAAATTAATAAAAACAATCAAAAAGTACCATAAGTGACACAATTTATAAATCTCGCCTCGCAGGAAATGTGGATATTTTCCACATGTCCTACAACGTATTTAAACGTGAAATATCATCATAGTAAAACTACATTTGAAATTTTTCTTTTTTGTCTCACTTGTTAACTATTCACTTTTTGTAATTTTTACTTACCTATATTGCAATGTATTGGTTTATACTGTTTTTGCAAATAAATAAATAAATAAATCTTGGTCCTAAGGAAGATAAACACGGCTACCACCTGAACGAGTAGTTACATTCCAATAAAAAAAATAGCGCGCAAAGCCAGTAATGCCAGCAATTGGAAAACGACTACCGACAATGTTTATTCGCTCTAGACAGGAAGGAAAAACTTCTGAAATCTATGTATATTTTTTGGTACAAAAGGGTTAATGCGTCAGATGGTTGAACACCTATTGCACCTTATTCCCATTTTGTCGTCATCAGACAGATAAGTACCTTAAAAATCTTTCTAAGAACGGCATGCCTGTACTTATGATTGCGAAATCATATCTAGACGCCAATAGATTGATTGATATTGGAGGTACCCCACCACTTTCCCAAGGAGGTATAAGGTAACAGATTGTTCACCCCCATTCGCACACGTCAGCACTTTTTTGTTTGTTTGTATTAAACAAAGTCACATTTATTTGTTTAGAACGAATCTTGACTAGACCCTCCAGTGTCCCGGCATAGAGTTAGCATTAAACCAGGATAGATTAGTAAACTAGTATCTATACTTAGAATTAAGAAAGAATTAAAAAGCAAGACATTTCTCAAAAGAATGTTCACTCGCGCTCTGGAACTAAACAGGAAGGAAAATAATAAGTAGGGTTGATATTTTACCAATAGTCTGTTTCAAAATGATAAACTCCGTTTAAAAACTCAATCACAGGGATTCATCCAAAACCACTCTATACTTGGATGACTTATATAGCGCCGTTTTTATGAAAAATCACCTCAGGGGCGCTGTACTTGCTAGGGTTTATTTTATTATGTACAGAAACAGAAACATACTTACCTGGTAGGTCACTCCAGATTAAAACGTTAAATTACGAAGTTGCAAATATTATATGATATGGGGGCGAGAAAGAGGCGATTACTCCTATGTTGAAATTGAACAAACCATAAACATTTCTACATTAGAAAAGCGTAGGAAAGACTTTGATCTTATTTGCATTTAAAAATAATTCATTTTATTTTTGACCTTCTTTGTTGCAACTCATTCAGTTCAACATTCCTTGCCGTAGACTCAGAAACAATGAATTGCTTTTCCTCAATAAACACTCAAGTTCATACTGTGCAAAAAACAGTTCCATGACAATTCATCCCCGGACTGTTGGCCCCCCGACAGTTGGCCCGTCGGCAGTTGATCCCCCAGACAGTTGATCCCCGGACGGTTGATCCCATAAAGGATTATTTCTGCTGTACCACCTCATTTGTAAAGTAAGTATGCAGAGAGGATATGCGACCGTATAACCAAAGTCGATATACTTATATCTGCAGGGACGTTGAGTGGAAAATGAAGGAGAGGAAGTTCTGGTAAAGAAAAAAGTATGAAGGGTGGGTAGGAATCTGGGAGTCAATGTGTCCAGGAGTGACGGAAGTACGAATACAACAATTCCACTGCGGTGCAAGGTGATGGAACGAGAGACCTGGTCTGGAGAGGTCAAAAGGTGTCCCCCAACCGGTCTCTCCCGATTCGGCCCGCCACGCAGTAGGTGGGCAAACCCATCCCACTGCCAAGATCTAAATAAACCTCACCCCATAAACCCGGGCACAACACGCAGCGAACCACTCACCACCACTACGTATGGAAGGGGTGTAAGTTATCCAATAAACGGGTCTCGGGGCGGCGGTACCCATATCCACCTCCCAAATTGTAAGTAGATATAACGTATTTCCCTAAACATACTGCAAAAGTAAGTAGGTATGTCGTATTTTGTTATTCGGCCATATATCCTTAATGCATACTCTTTCGGGGATTCGGCATTACTGTTAATAAAAATATTTTGTATAGCAGATTTTCACTCGACATTACAGCAGAAATAATATTTTAGGGGATCAACTGGCAGAGGGATCAACTGTCCGGGGGATCAACTATTGGCGGGACAATTGTCGGGAGGCCAACTGTCGGGGGATCAACTGTCGGGTCACCCTTAAATATACATTTATCCACATTAAGACAAAATAAAGTATCAATATGTAACTGTGTTAAAAGCGTACTTAATATGTACATGTAATTAATACATTTGCTTGGGAGCACCAAGGTTATTGTCATCTATGACTCCTGAGAAAATGCTGTTTTAAATTAATAAATTGTTATTACATTTCATTAAATGTCTCAAACTGATATATATGCCTGCAGAATACGGAGAACGATGGAAAATCCCGTATTGTTTATAAAAAAAACTTAGTTTATTTATTGAAGTAACAACTACTAACTAACACAGATCAACGATCTTGAATTTGTTCAATTTATAAAAAAAAGGCAAAGAACCTTTATTGTCTGGAGATTGGGTTTACTCAAAAATAATGTAAGTAAATATTTTCCCCGAAATTTTGTCGATTCTTCAAGTATAATCTTAGCGTCAAAACAAGGTGGCTTAAAATACTCACCTTTTGTCACGAGGAATATTATCATAACACCACAATATCAGGTGTCTACTTGCGCATTAATTTCACGTGATCGTTATAAACTTGCATTAATAAAAAGGTAACAATGGCTAAGTATCACAATGGGCTCATTACACCGACTATTAATTCTTTGTCATTCAAGATGGGGTAATTAGTTTAAGGTAGGGTAATGAATAAATAATATTTTCGTGAATGATAGCGTGATACTGTTGAAATATTGTGCATTTAATTACACATGTAAGTGACGCCTTTTTTTAATTGGAAGAGTGTAAATCTTTGGGCATGTAGAGCGAATGAACGAAGAGAGGAGTGTAAGGAGAATATATGACGCGAATGTGAATGGAAGAAGAAGCCGGGGACGCCCGAGGAAGACATGGCACGATGAAGTGAATCAAATACTCGAGTCGGGCCATGTCAGAAGTCGGAATAACAGAAGAGAATGTATGAGGCGTTGTATGAATGTGAATGAAGCAAGAAGTGTATGCCAAGATCGAATTGTTTGGCGGTCCGTCCTCTCTGCCCACTGCTGCGGGAAACGGCGTGATGGTTAGTTAGTTAGTTAGTTAAATCAAATTTAATAATGTTATTATTAAGTTCTGCTAGTATTTTAGTTTTATTATTGTGACAGATGTTTCGAAGTTCAAAGCGTTTTTCAGACAGTTTGAAAATCGTGTAATATAAATACTCGTACGAGTATACCAACATGATGCAAATATTGCAGGGAATATAGCCCAAATAAATGAGTTCCGCAATATCAGTCGTTTATTTCTAGTATTAGCACCTACAAGCGATTTTTAATCTAATTTATAATTTTTTTTGTCGGGTATCTATTTATGATTTATTATAGTACTAAATGACAATAGTTACGGAAAAAACCCTCATGACACACATCAATAAATGTGAAAAACAAATAAAACATGTCGGACGAAAATATGATTGATAAACCCAAAGAATGTTTGTTTGTCGTCTGAACTAAGTGGAATTTGGAATAAGCAAAGGGCAAACATTGACAGACATAACAAAACGTAAATAAACTATCATGTAGGTTATTAGATTTGTATATCTGGGTTATGTGCGCGATGACCGGTTATGACGTAGGGAGAGATACCAATGACCAGTGGGAAAATACAAACAAAAGATATTATATAAGTATTTCAAACAGTAATACTTTAATAAAAAAAACGCAAGAGATATGGTAGGTAGCTAAGTAGGTGGGTACGTAACGCCGCACTGTGGATTAATTGAAAACAAAAATGAAATAAATACACTTTCGTTTATACAAATTTACACACTTTTAATAAAAATACTTCTAATCATTGATGTGATGATTAGGTATAATCAGATAAAAGTTCATAATGGCCGTTCAGCAAAGTGGAGAAATGCGCCATACCCCAGATGTTCAGAAATGGAGCTTTCAATTTCAATTAGAATCCGCACGTAGGCAAAGAAGCCCGATTTACAGGAAAATATTCAAAACACGAATATTACTCAATATGAGTCTCCGAAAGGTATTCAATTTACTAAGCAAAATATTTTTTGTATAATTTACTTTTATGTTTTTAGATATATGTATAATAATATCAAATAAAACTCTTATTTATTTATTTTGATGTGTTAAACTCACATGGGTATGTAAACATCTACGAGTACATAATTTGTGGTCCATTTTTGAACATTATTTGTTGTTTTTAGGAAGAGTCATAATCATTCCTTGAAAATAAATATTGTAGGCATTATGCAGAGGTGTGCATTCCGTATAGGCACATAAGCATTGCCTGCCCTACCTTACTCACATAAACAAATATAAGTAATAATAAAATGTATAAAATTATTTTATTCCACCTACGAATCGTAGCGCCGTGCGCGCCCCACCAACTGCCATACCGTGTCAAAAGCAGGAACTAAGTATGCAAAATGACGCACATGTCATATTTAAATGTTGACTGTATTCTACACAAAACAAATGTACATGTGTGGGCAATGCGCATTCAAGGGAGGATTCGTTTGTGTTAGTGTCACAATTAAATCACAATTGCCATCTATTGGTGCCTCTTTTAATTAGTACTACTTTACTAACGACATGTGTAATTATCATATCCATGAATTGTGCGGTCGAAAAAATATGGAAATTTTATATATCCATTCATTTGGATATATTTTGATGTGGCAGGTGATCGCAACCAATATGGTCTAAAGCCTGCGGCTTAGTCATTCTTGGTGAAAACTTATCACGTCTGTGCTAAGTTTCTTTAAATATCAATTAATTCGATTTTTTCTACTGCCTACAGTGCCTACCCTGATTAAAAAAGCTCTGCACTCAACTAGCATTATGAGAGTGCGGTAAAACTTAATTTTTAATCATCAAACCATAGGTATAAATAGAGTATATAGCCACTCTACAGCAAAGATTTAAAAAAAAACAGCGTTTATACGCATTTGGGATGCGGGTTGAAACTCATTGTAGGACTATTCTCTTACATTGAAAACATGGTACTTGCTACGCATGTATGTTTATAGCCGCCGTCGAATGACATTTCGAGATGACTTGCGGTGATGGATTGAAGTCAACGATACACACGAACGATTGGTTCGTGTTATTTCTTCATTTAGTCCACCGTGCGTCGATATCTAGACGTAAGTCGGGCACATATTTCAACGCTCCCAATCTTCCATCGAGGAAGCGGAAGCGCCACGGAAGAGAGTGTGCGCCGTTCCACTTTACCCGCCGAGCAGCCAAGCAGCCAAGTGGCCAGCGACCAAGTGAAGCAGCGTAAGCGGGTCAGATACGAAAACGGCAGGAATGCCGGAGATGATCGTTTGATCGGTGATCTGCAGTACGCTCGTGGGCTATTCATTGATACAAAAAAACAAAATTGGTCATCGGCCACGAGATATAATTAATTAATCATCAGTAGGTACCTACCTACCTACCTTTCTGACTCGCGAATTATCACCTTATTTTTAATTTAGTTTAATTCATAAATGTTACTGTAAAAGTACTGAAATTGGTAAATCTTGGGATTTACTGACAAAATCTAGTATTTACCGAAATTGATGTGAAAACGTGCGAAATTAAAGTGTTTAAAAGCTTTATTCTGATTCTTACTGGTATATATGGGAAATTCTAGGACAAATCTAACTCAAACTAAATTATTTATTTACTGATTGATATATTTATATCGTATACGTTATATGATATCTTATATAACCTTTTTTGAAAGAGAGATGTTTTTTTTAAATATACCTATAGTTAACAATATTGTTTCCATGATAATAATAGGTATATAAGTAAGGAATGGAAAAACTTGTTTTTTTTTTTTTAATATAGTCCGTATAGTTTTCATGTTAATTAGAACCTCCCTAATTGAAACATTCTCGTGTGTAGAGATTATTATAAAATATCTATCTAGGTGCCGATGCACAAAATTTATCAGTGAAGACGGGGGCGTCCTTACTATAGATATAAACATACCTGTGAGAAATTCGTTGTAACCTTTCTCTGTTAGATAGGTAACGATGAAGCTTTCAGTAACTGAACCATATTTGTACGCTAGTTCCCCTTTTGTGCCTGGTCAAATAAGTTTTCACCTTTGTGCCAAGATAATGCACTGAAATATTAAGTAAAGGTTCCGCTGTTACGATGGGAAAATGTTCCGGAGAAGGAAAGTTCCGGTTATTGTAGTCACCGAAATCATGTTTTCCCAGGTTAGTTTGAAGAGTTAAGATTTGACTGACTCACACCATTAGAAACCGGTATATAATGCGAAATTACGGTCAACCTGCATTTGGTGACGCAGGCACATTTCTGGAGTAGAAATCGATAAATCAATTCATTGATTTTTATTTTTAATGCGACATTGTAATGTAACTGCCCGGAGCGAGTGGAACTATGGGATTTCCATTTAGGCTAAAAAAGGGGAGGAGGAAAAAGGAAAGAGGGAGGTTGGGAAGCATTTGGCTCTCAAATCTAGTCATTAACCCTTCCCTTACGGCGCTAGAAAATCCCTCGGGCTCCGGTTCTGTACACCCAGTGTACAGGGTACACATTTAGAATTTTGTAATTTTTAAGTTGGATAAAAATGAACAGTTAATATTTCATTACTTATGTAAATCATTTTATTAATAACACATATACGTACATAAGTAAAATGTTGTGTATACGTGCTGAAAACTGAGAAAAAACATCAGCCACACACGATTCGTCAATTACAGCCGGCAGAGCGCCGGCTACTACTGACGACCGCGCATCATGGCACGGCGAGTGACACCCCGTAGCCCTCTAGCTCACTACTGCACCGCTAGGCGAGTTATCAATGCACGCGGACATACGGACATATTAACTAAAATTTCCTGATTTTTCGACAAAAAAATATTTCTTGCTGCGTTCGTGAAATACATATTTTTATTATTTTATCCAATACACAAATGTATTGCTGAGGAGCACCTAAAATATGAACTCGGTGTCAAGCATATTTACAGAGACATTGAAGTAATTAGAGACATATCATATCAGTTGACAGCACCAGCAAGGAAGGGTTAAAGGTAGCTCAAATCATTTAAAGCAAGGATTCGATAATGGATGGTGGTCTCTCACCAGGGGGGCGATTCCGGTGTTTTTTAAGGATACGACGTTGTGCTTATCGTTAGGGTTAAAGACATTTTGCTTAAACGCGATTCCGATTCCATGTCAATAACAATACATTTTAAGGAGTATATGGTTTAATTAACACGGTATTATTTAAAAAAAAAAAACATATGTGTGCAACACATATTAATACTTAACACGTGTAGTTTATTATTACTTACTTTACAATTAGTGTAGTTTAATATAATTTATAGAATTTAAATCACTTTTATCTGACATTTCGGGTTTTTGGGTTAGGTACTTTACAAACAGTGCGATTTCGTTAACTTGGTTAATTAATAGGATTATAATGCGACAAATAACTCAATAATAATAGAAAGTCTTATATTGAGTTTTATATAGAGTGTTTGTCTAAACGATGATATTGAGGTTTTCTTTTGATAAAACTATGCAAATATCTATATTTTTAAAGAATGGCATTCGCAAAATGACAGCTGTCTTCCGAGAGAACAAGAACCGCAGTTACGCAAAAAGTCTTTCCAAGGAAAAGGACAATGCCGTATCCTTAAAAAGAACCGGAACATGGCCTCAGGACGATATTGATAGCATCTCCAACTCTACGGATTATTAATTTAATTTATTTTTTCATGTGAATACTGCACAAGAGTCCCAACTGGCTATTCATATCTGGTCACCAAACACGGCTAAAGCCATTTCAAGCAACGCTTCAATTCTGAACGGTGTTATTTCACCAGCGGGATACTGGGAGTATCTTCCGCTAGTACGCAAATATATTATATATTATTTTTAATGAATTAATCGTGAAACAAAACAAATTAATTAAATAAAATTTACTTGCGCACGCCGGGATTTGAACCCGCGACCTTTGGATTCGTAGTCGAGAGCCTTACCCCTCGACCACGGAGGTCGTCAATTAATGATCTAATAAGTGCATTATTGATAGAAGGTTTGGAAGGTTTTATTCATATCCGGTCACTAAACATAGCTTAAGCAATTTCAAGCAAATGTTCAGATTCGTAATAGTGATCTCTCACCAGGCGAGACACTAAATGGACTTATGACAGAATGCGATAAAACTTTGAGAAACGTTATTAATTTCCGGTATTTCAACACTCACTTTGTGACGTGAGTTTCATGTGTCAGGTATCATGTGGTCTTTGGTCTTCACCAGAGTTCAACGTAAAAGTGCCCAACGATTTTCCGATGTGATTCAGATCATAGTCATTCAGTAGTTAGTATTCATCCGTTGCAATCACCCCACAATGAAACAGGTGTTTACGTTACGTGAATAATAATAATACAACAATAAAATAACAATAATAATGATGTTGTTATTTCTCAGGACACAGAATGTGCGTCGAAAAATCTCGGTAACACGTAGATCCACTGAATTAAAGTAGTTTATTTTATATACATACAGGTGTTTCATTCCGCGGACTTCCGTCATTCGATAACGAAACCTGAGAATGCTGAGAACACTTCAAAATGATACTTCGAAGGCTTACTCAGACACGTTTTACTACGGATTGCCGTCATAGATTTTCATTTTAAAATGCAAAAAATATTATCAGGGATTAAGGGACTTTGACAGAGGAATTAGCTGAACCGTGGAAGATAGCATAGTGTGTATGTGGCTTGTATGCTTCCGGGAGCTATGCTGACCCTCTCCTTAACCCTTCCCTTACGGTGCTCAAAAATCCCTCGAGCTCCGGCGTTGCACACTCAGTGTACAGGATCCACATGTAGAATTTTATAATTTTTTAAAGTTGGAAAAAAATTAATAGTTTACATTTATTACTAATATAAATCATTTCATTAATAGTACTTAGGTACATATTTACAAGTGGCGTGCATTGCTCATTGGCTAAAAGTAGGCTGTGTGTATTTTTTTAAAATTCGGGTACGAATTGTGCATTGAACATTTAAATTTTTTTATCATCTGTCGCTAATTGTTGTAATAATACTGAATAAATTAGTGCAAAAGTTGTTACCTATTTCTTGGAAATATGTCACATGTATATATTTTTATCTCTCTTCATTGTGCGTTGCCTTTCTTAGGGTAGTCACAGCTTTTCAACCTTTATGGACTGCACGACAAATATTTTTTATACGTGCCGAAAACGAGGAAAAATCATCAGCGACGCATAAAACGCAGGATACGTTCATTACAGTCGGGAGACCACCGGCTACTACTGATGATCGCGCATCGTGGCACGATGAGTGAAACCCCGCATCCCTCTCGCTCACTACCGCACAACTTAACAAGTTATCAATGCACGTAGCCATACACATTTTTCCCGATTTTTCGACATAACATTTTTTTCTGTTGCATTTCATAAATATTGACATATTTATAATTATTCTAACCAATACAAAAATGTATTGCTGAGAAACACCTAAAATATGACCTCTGTGTTTAGTATACAGACATATTTAAACAATTAGAGACATTCCAAATCAATCTACAGCACCGGCAAGGGAAGGGTTAACAATAGTGATAATAAGTAAAGATCAACAGTCCTATCTTGAAAAATATTATCAATAAAATTGTCACTTTCGCATAAAATTACAATAGTTATAGGTACTTCAACATCATAAAATGAATTTATTGGTTTTCGCCGTCAAGGATGTATACGAGTACATACTTGTAGATTATTGGGAAATGTGTAGTATGCAGAGTGACTGGTATTTGGTGTGAAATATTTATGAAAGGTTAAGAAATAATTTTATCTTTGGAAAATGTTTTATTATACAGATAAATATTAATTAAAATTTCTTCAAACGATTGGTATTCACTTTGTGGCGTCAATATTAATTAATTAATGAATATTATTTAAACCAAGATTAAGAAAGGGACGGGTAGATGGTTTGGGCACGTAGAGCGAATGAACGAAGAAAGGAGTGTAAGAAGAATATATGACGCGAATGTGAATGGAAGAAGAAGCCGGGGACGCCCGAGGAAGACATGGCACGATCAAGTGAATCAAATACTCGAGTCCGGCCATGTCAGAAGTCGGAATAACAGAAGAGAATGTATGAGGCGTTGTATTAATGTGAATGAAGCAATAAGTGTATGCCAAGATCGAGTTGTTTGGCGGTCCGCCCTCTCTGCCTACCCCTGCGGGGAAACGGCGTGATGGTTAGTTAGTTAGTTTATTTAAACCACGCCCGAAAGAAGCTAGATGGTGTTGTTTGCGTGTTTGACGGCCTCCATGGTCGAGGGGTAAGGCTCTCGACTACGAATCCGAAGGTCACGGGTGTGCAAGATCCCGGCGTGCGCAAGTAAATTTTATTTAATTAATTTGTGCCGTTTCACAATTGATTCATTTAAAAATAATATATAGTATATTTGCGCATGTTCCAGAGCGGAAAATGACCTTAAATGCCGAAACAGCTGTCACAATAATAAAAACTAAAAATACTTGCAGAACTTAATAATAACATTATTAAACTTGATTTACATTAAATTAAAAAAAATTAAATGGACTTCTACGAATTAAACATAAAAACAATTAATACTATTCAAAATGTTTTAATTTATTTTAATTGTTCGTACACACAGGCACAGTTCGTAGGCACAGCTTTTTAGCCTTTCTGGACTACACGTCACCGTTATTACCAAAATAATTGTTGAGAATTAACACTACCTATATTCACAATGTCTTTTTTAGCTGTACATAAATCATCTAAACACGAAAATATTATTATAAATGTACCATATATTATCTTCTCTTCTTCTCTATATATATAAAAATCAATGGAAGTTTGTTTGTCCTCGATGTTCTAGAAAATTACTGGACCGGTTTCGCTGAAAATAGCACAGTTTTTTCTTATTAGTGCCGGGAAGGTTTAGAAAGTAGTTAAATGATATCCAATATGTAAAACTGATGCTATAACGTTTTAAAATTAGTATGAAAAACATTGAACCCGCCATGTTTTATTTAGATTAGCCTATAGATATAATCTGGTTAGCCACAGATTGCATATTCAAAAGAAGAAGGTTTTTTTGGGTAGAATATTTTCAAAATGGAAAACACGAGTAGGTACCTACTTAAGAACATTATGATTTAGATATATCTTGAAAAAATAAACGTTTGGAATGAAATAAAATATTCAAATGAATGTTTCTTTATTTGAAGACAGTTCCTTTCGCTGTCAAATTAATTATGGCACCCTAATGACAAGCGAAAAATCAGCTAGTTATTAAATAAATTTATGTTTTCCCAAACAAACAAACAAAAAAGTGTGGGTAAAATTTTGTGAACCGTTATTATATTATAGCATGCGGACAACACAAGAGTCCCTCAGACACAGCGCCTCATGGATATCTCAAGGAAATGTGGATAGGTAAGAGAGCGGGGAGGAGAGAAGAGAGTCAGGTTAGAATGCGCACATTATGTCAGAGAGGTTTCAATTTTTTTTTTTTTTAATATGAATACCGCACAAGAGTCCCAACCGCTTCCAACCGTCTGGAGCCAGTGAGACTATGGCATTTGGGGAATGTTGGGGAATGTTGTGAGGCTGAAGGTATTGGGAAGGGGAAGGAGAACTTATTACAAAAAATGGGCAGAGTCACTACGAAAAACTGCGTGTTTTACAAATATTTGCGAGTAAATAAGATGCAGAAAGAGTGCGTGGAGCCAGATAGAGCTGTCAATTTGTACGTAGGATAAGAAAAATATTATAATTAAAAATAGAACTAACTTTAAAATTTATTGTAATATTTCGACGGTATATATATATTTTTTATTTTATGTGTTCTCCTTCTGTTTCATATTTTCATTGATCGTATTGATGTTATTTTCAACAATTAATAATATTGTAAGTTCAAATGGGAATAATAATAATTGTGGCCTTGTGTTCATAATGAATCGCTTCTATGTCGACTTTGGCCACCCCTATTAAAGTATCTATCTACGTGCATGATATCGTAAATTCCATCAATAGAAATAAATAAATACTCAAGGAAAACACAGTATCTACCGTGAATTATAAAAAAAAAAATTGCTTGATAATTTATATACTTGGAAATATTTTAGAAACAAGGTTGATCGAAAATGCATTTTTTAAAGAGGTACCGCCAAAACAGTCCAAAAAAGTTTAAAAAAATAAAGTCACTTGTCACTGTGCCATAGAGATCGTTTGAGAAAAATGTGTAATTATTACATCTTTTATTAATTATTAATAATCACTATTCTTCAAAAATCACAACAGCCATAATAAATGTAAAAATCAAATAAAACACTGGATACGTTACATAGGGAGATCTGAAATAGAACATATATTAATACCAAATACAGACTAACACCGAAACCACTCAACTCAACTGCACTCAAAACACCTCACCTTAAAAATTTTTTTTTCAACCTCATCAATTTAATATAATGTAATTTCATATTTTGTGAATGAAATTCTCAGCACGGGAAATCATAGTGAGGATATCATTATTTGCTATTTTGTTACAAAAAAACAATACTATTATAATAATAATAATAATTATTATTACTATTGTAATATTGGGTTCCTCTGGAGGCTTGTTCCTTTGGACAGTGGTGTTTTCCCTTAAACCATTAATTTTAATATCATTTTCGGAATGCTTTCAAACACCATATAAAGAATCGGGAATACTGACTTGAAACTCTGATCTCCTGTGAAATTTGAAGTGAGGATTGATTTTTTTAACAGATAAATTAGGAACATTACCCAATGTCCAGAGGAACACGTTCATCTGGACAATAAACGGTTTTTTCTTTACGTTAAACTATACCATATACAATTGATGGTAAAAATAAAATAAAAATTTTAATGCTAAAGAACGTTTATCCGAGTACCAAAAACACAAACTTACATAATAAATAGTTTAAAGATTTAGAGGGAAAAAAATGCTAACCATAAACTGGGATATGTTACAGGTGTATTTCTTTTTTTTTGTGAAAATGGCAGCCTTCAATAAAATATTGAAATAAACAGTAAGCAAGAAATTAATTTTACAATTAGTATAAATGACTATTTTACTTCATTGCGCCCTGTCCGCTGCGTGTTTTAAATGGAATGATTAAGTGAATCAAACAAAAAGGTGTGTACGAAGATTTAAATTAACCCTCATTTATTTAAGCCACAGTAACAATTCAAAAGACAATGTAAGACAAATGGAGGTTTTCTCATGAAGCCATCAAATTAGAGAAATGGAATAATGCCCTAAATGTATTAAAAGTGAACTAATTATTGTTGTGTTATTAACAAGACATCATAAGATAAACAATAGTGGGCTCCTTATTCTCCACATTATTAACGTGCACACATAATATTATTGTATTTTACGTAAACCTATAATTTAAATGCGGAGAGATCATTTCTAGTAAAATGACTTCACAGTAAATACTGTTAAACAAATACAAAAGTTTAATTGGATTCAACACAAATAGGTGGTGGCTAGGCGAAAAAAAACGTAATAATGCATCACTAGTAATACAAATAGAAACTGCAGTCATACTGCACGCGTATGGAGGCCATTGGACGATAGCATGATAACGTATAGTAAAGAATTAATTTATCGATTTTCGAAGGTCAACTTTAATATCGCAATAAAGTACCTGTATATATAGTCACCTACTTAACCTTCGTCAAACAAATGATAATTATTCTTCAAAATTAAAAATTATCTCATAAAAAAGAATTAGTTAATTTAAGAATTATTATTTTACAGAAATTAAAATGTACACATAATGTTTTTTTATATGCTAGATACAAAACAAAATATAATATTAAAAAATAACAAAAATATGACTCTGGTGCTACAAAAAAAGAAGGTTTTTATTAGTACCTGGCTATTCAGATCTGGTTACCAAACACGACTAAGGGCCAGTTTTACAAACGAACTACCAAATTTCTGTTACCTAACAAACCGTTTTGTTAACGGACCGTTATCCGTCCGTGTTTTATCTTGAAAAATTGCCATTCGCTTGTCATCACTATCACTGCTCGATGAGGAATCCATTTCACAAATACAAATTATATATATATTTTTTTATTTTATTAAAATAGTGCACGGTTTCAAATAGGCGATCGTCGGGCAACAACTGACAGCTGTCAAACGATCGGTAATCTGACGAACGTTTATAAAACGGCGAAATCGAGCGGTAGATAAAACATTAGTTAAAAATGGTATCAAGCGTTACGAACGGATGGTTATAAAACCGGCCCAAAAAAAAATCAAGAAATGTTTCGATTCTGAATGGTGGTCTCTCACCAGAGTGATACTGAAAGTATCTAAGTACCATCCTGTATATAATTTCAATAACTGGATTTTGTCATGAGACTTATTTTTATATATATTATGCATGAACATTAATATGCTTCTAAGACAATCCGTAATTCATTTTAAGGAAATGTTATCTAATTACTGTAAATATGACGTAGGTTGTGACCTTGAAAAGGGTCTATTTTGATTTTATTGTTGATGATATTATTATTATGAAGTACCTACTAAATGTAATATTAAACAACGTATTTTGTTTAATATATTTGAAATAATCCTAGAATTTGAAATCGTCTTCGAATGTATTTTATCACATTTAATAAAAAAAATTAAAAATGTACACCAATTAGAATAAACATTATGCAAAAAAAAACCCTTCTGATGAAAATGCATTGTAAAAGTCAATTAAACACCTTTTGTAAAGTATTCGTACGGAAAAAAAATCAGTGTTTCCCGAATAAAAAAAAGCATTTAAAACACTGAAGATAATATTAACAAATTTCAAATGAAATACGAAACGGAAAAAGACACAGAAAATAAAAAGGTAACGATCGCATCTAGGAATCGAACCAAGGACCTCTGTCTTTCCGCGATTAGTACTATAGTTAATGAGACCTTATTACTTCCCGTTATTTTGATCGAAATCATACTTCAATTTAAGAATCGCTAATATCATTTTCAATTCCCATATTTTTGGTTGCTATCTTTTTGTATGATTGCAAGGATATATCTGAATTTATTTTCAATCTAGATTTATATGGGAAATCTATTAACTTTTCATTAAATCTAGAATGAATATTTAATTTATTCTTGTGTTATGGTTTAAGGTATTTTACAGAATGTCGTATCCTTATAAGGATTCTGTGTAATTCTTAGCATCATAAAAAACACTTTTAAAAACCCAAAATAACTAAGCCGGGACATTAAAAGAATGGATAAAAATGGTAAAATTAAATGAAAGGGTGTCAACTTTTCAATTAATGTACTAATGTACCCCGTTTCTGAACTAGGTTGATGCATTGTTTGCTAGAAGAACGAATCATAAAAAAATAATGATGCGGCGAAAAATGATATAAATAATATTTATTTTATTAAAACATGCATTTTGAAGGAGTGGAAAATGGTTTTTACAGGTCGGCAGTGGCATGCACAGAGTTTGTAATCGGTAGGCAGTACGAAAAACAGTGATTAATTGATTTAAATCTATATATATCCCAGACAACACACTTCATGCAAGTTTTTTCTAAGAATGGTTTAGCTTCTGCCTGCAGCCGATGTTGGTTGGGATTACCTTGGCCACATCAAATATCAAAATAACCGCGTTGCATATTTGAAATGTATATTAAAAACCGACTACTGGATACTTAAATATTTTTTCCGCTAAATAAACACAGACACTATTTTGAAAGAACGCCAAAATGAAGTTATCATTTTGTTAGTAAAGTTGTATAAATAAAAGTACCAACAGATGGCACTGATTGCTAGATTTGTTGGCATTGCCGAAAAACACTGCTTTTCAAACACTTACACAAACGAGTCGACCCTCATCGTTGACGCTCATTGCGCACACATGTAAGTTTGAATGTATAGAATAGGGTCAACATTTGAATATGAATATGAAAAATGACGTTCCTGCCTTCCGTGGTTGGTACTTCGCGCATATTTTTGAAGTAAAGATTGATTTCTTTCATTTGATTAATATTAATATTTTCATGCGAGTAAGGTACGGTAGGCAGTGCTTATGTGCCAATATGGACGACACGCATATGCAGCTATATATAGGTTCTCGAAAGATTTACATTTTTGAGAGCATTGGAGTATGCATGTTGCAAATTTAAAATAACCAATGCATTTTTGTTTCGACTACGGCCCTGGCCCCGTATCGCGAAAATAGCTACTTATTATAACCGCCTTTCTATCATTATTTTTATCCCCAAATGAATGTCAGTAGATATTTGAATCACAACCGGCCTGATGACGCACGAACATGGCATACTTATCACCAATTTCAACACACGACTTTATATTCATAAATTGAAAACTAATTCTTTTTAAATGCCGTATAAATTAACACAGAGCTGGATTAGATTAAGGCGCCATTAAAATGTTCATAAAAGTTTTTTTTATGTCTAGAAAATTCCAGCAAGCAGCATATTTCATGGAAGAAAAGCTAAAATTAAGAATAACTTTGTAGTTAAATGAAAATAATTTAGCTTCACACCTAGATAAATTTATTATTTCCGGAAATAAAATTAAAGATATAACTTTTGTCATAAGGTCAAAAAAACCGATGACAAATAAAAATACAACGCCACGAAAACCATTATTAAATTAATTTATTTTTATGTGAGTAGGTACCCAAGGTAAAGCAGAAAATATGATTAGTTATATCTGAAGCAGTAATAACTCTCGAACAGTGAGCTTGAAATGTGGTGTGAGGGGGGACTAATAAAATCATGAAACCATTTGATATTGGTGAAATACAAGTGAAAACATATATAATATTTATTTTGATTCGGGGCTTTGTCGAATTAAACTACGTGAGATTTGACTCGGGTCGCCTCTGAGATAACTGAAAAGAACATTCGGTTTTGCGCAAAAAAAAATTGAAAATAGAAACATGAGCGAAGCCGGGTACCAAAAACAAGTCGATTATAAAAAAAATACACACAGCAGCGTCACTCGAGCTGGGAAGGAAAATGTCACTTAATAAACAAGATTATTAAAAAAATCGTGCCATAAAATGAACTGTCGAGAAAACATAAAAAAAAAACAAAACCACAGAGCCGTATTATAGTTGACCGTTTGGATTATAGTTTTTTCAAAAATTATGAACAACTGCCATCTAAATTACAACTCAATACGGTCAGGAAAGAAGCAAGTGATCCAACTGCTGCCAATATTAATTATACAACCAAGGGGAGGTCAAGATATACCCATGACTGACAAATAATTCAACAGCGAAGGAATAAAAAAGAATGTAGATGAGCCAGGAAAACTGCATTAAGTGCCATTCAAAATAGAAAATTTGAAAGTTTGTTTGCACCGGGAATATCAACTATTTTACAAAAGTTTCAAATATGGATTAACCCCTTCAGGTTAAAATTATGGAAGTGGGTTTTATAAAAAAATTAGGTACCTAATAATTTGTTTCTGTACACAACCTGTTATTAATACAATCATAGAATTTTTTTTTATAAAAAAATAGTTTTAAATGTTATTTATGAGCGCCTGATTCCAAATAAACAAATATTTTTTTTTAATGAATGGGTAGTTATTTTTCGGCGTCATTATTAAAAAAATTAATATGAAGTATTTTGTATACACCATCCGCTGTTTTAAAATTAAAACTATTATTAAATAAAACAAACACCCTGTTTTAAATCACTAATTTATTTGTAAAATTAACACCAACCGGTTTCGCTTATCTCAAGCTTCATCAGGGTAAAATTTAAAACTAAACGAAAATACATAGAATGTGAATATATATGTAGTCGGGATATACAAAAAGAAGGAGACAAATATAAAAAGAAACAATGGAACAGTGGTACTTTTAAAATAATTTGTTTTGTTTTAGTTTGTTTTATGTTAACCAAGTAATTGCTTTCTACGAAAATATAAACTATTTAAACAGTGGTGTGAACAAAATAATTCAATTTTAATTTTATAAATAAATTAACATTTAAACAAGCTCCTTATCAATAATTTAAAACACCAGCCCTTGGTAAAATAAGGCTACGTGAAAATAAAGCGCACTCATTTACGACTATTTGCAAATAAATAATTCAAAAATGTCTTAAAAGTTCATTTGATTTATAGTGTATTAGAAAACAAACGATTTAAAAAAATTAAATAAGTTTCTTAACGTATTTGAACACAAATCTGAGAAGTTTTTTGATTCCCCTGTAAAATTTGACAAAACTCACGTAGCCAGTCACTCACTTAAACGCAATAAAATAACGCCTTTCTTGAAAATAAATACCTGCAATACACTATAAAAAAACACCGGTGCAGCGCACAGCCAAATTGAAAATTCATGAAAATCTTCACACAAAAAACCAGTTTTTGAAAAAAAAAAAACATTTTCGGCTGCGACAACATCAATAATGTCGAATTTTTCATTCTTAGGCCCATTAAAAAGTCACCAACCGCCACTGCCGAAGACTAAAATGAAAATAATAAAAATAAGTTCAATAGAAGGATAGGTAATTAAGTAATAGGGTAAAATGGATGGTGTTAGGAGGAACGGCTGCGCTGCCTGTTTCATACATAACTTAATTTTGGATTTGAGGCTAAAATACCCACCCAAACGTAATGATATATATTTTTTAATTAAAGGTTTGGTAAATATCTAGTACGGATGAGAAGTATTTTATTTAAGAGCACAATTTAATTTTTAAAAAATTACTTGTGCACGCCGGGATTTGAACCCGCGACCTTCGGATTCGTAGTCGAGAGTCTTACCCCTCAACCAAGGAGGCCGTCAAATTAAGAACTTAAACAGATCCATGATTGGCTGAGGGTGGTTTACGACGTAAGTAACACCAAGACAGGCGACTGTTGATGTTTTGTGGCGTTTTTGTAAAATTTCTAAAACGCTTGCGATATTTTGATACAATTTATCACAATACATGTATTGAATAGCAATAATTTAGGACTGCCACTTGATAGTGTTTTTTTACGTGAACAGCAATAGTCCAGTCAATCCTACATCAGAATAGAGCTTTGGGTGTAAAAAAATGCGATCATTTTAAAACTTGGCCGGTCTTCTGGTTAGTAGTAAACAAAAGCTGTTGTCTTATTTAAAAAAAATAATTAGAATATTTATTTCTTGTATTTTTTCGGCATTCACTACATAGCAATTTCTAGACATTTTGTTTGGAAGTTTTATTTACTATGTACTTTTGCTATTTTCAAATTATTAAATTCGCTACCGGTTTCGACACAACCGTGCCATTCACCAGCGTTCTTAAAACTAACTTAAATACTTAATTAAAACTAACTTAAAGTACTTGTTGTGTCGAAAACGGTAGCGAATTTAATAATTCAAAAATAGCAAAAGTACACAGTAAATTAAACTTCCAAACAAAATGTCTAGAATATTTATGTTACCCCGATGATGATATGATTGTGAAAAAACTAGTCGGCAGAGTATCCAAGTTTAAAAGAATGTTTAAAAAATATATGCAATTTAATTTTATTATTTGAAAATACATATAAGGGATCATAAAGAGAATAGTTAAAAGCATAAAAGTTTTTTTTAAATTTCAAATGAAGGTACGAGTATAAGAATAATAATTAACATTATTATTACTGTTTTTATTCCGAGATACATAATATTATTATTTGCATACAAAACATAATATTTTAACCGAATTCCATGCTCATAAAAAAAGCATTTTGCCGAATTCCCTTGCACCATAGGAAATGAACACCGTTTCGAAAATTATTTACAAATAGGAACTCACATGAAAATGGCCAACGCAGCGATCTTGGCGACTTTTAGCAGAAATATTAATGTAATGTAACAAGTAGCAAAAACGTAGGACAGAATTTGACGATAAAAACCAAGAGAAGCGCATCGAATCAACTCACGCCAACAACAGAACTGTCAACTGTCAACGGGACCAACGACTGGCCAGAAAAAAACGAGAGGCATTTATGACGTTACAGAAAGATACCGAACGAAAATGTCATTTAGGCAGTTTTTTTTAGTATGCATAATTTAAAATTAAATTTGTAGAAAATAATTCATCGATATAAATGCAGTTCCAAAAGAAACGTATCGACTATCAGGGAAGAAATTGAAATTAATGTTATATAATAGATTAGTACGTTCATACTAATTCTCATACTATACAAGGTGTGCGGGGGTAACGTGCAGTAACTTTGTGGGGTGATTCTAGAAACTTAATGTTCTAGATGACAAGTAAAAAATTATTCCAAACTTTTTAAGGCAGTTTTTAGTGACCGATCGAAACTAGATTTTCATTTTTAGAACAGAAACCGAATTTCGGTTTTTATTCTGGTTTCGGCCGAAATTGAAATGTATTGAATAACACCGCATACATACCCAGAAAATTAGGCGTTTTTATTGTTAAACTTTATATATTGCACAATGAAATAAAATACATCAATTTAATGAGTAAATTGATTTACTTTATGGTTCGTTGTTATGTAACAGTTCTTCAATGTACGATATAGGTACTTTAAGTTAGGAATTACAAAAATAATTTAAATTCACATGATCTATATTTATGAATGTATTTGTGCATCGGTATACGCTTCCGCATGCGAAACAGCTCTTTGCCTTGTTTACGCATACTTTATTGTCACTAGCGGAAAAGGGACAGCAACTGTGTGCAGTGGTTAAAAAATAATATTGTTTCAGCGAGTACAGCGTGTCCTACTCATATCGGTTCCCGTTCAATCGGGTGCATGATAGTGAAATTGACGGTCTCCATCATTGAGTTGTTACGATCCTCGGCTAGGAATCCGAAGGTTGCGGGTTCAAATCATGGCGTCCGCAAGTACATTTTATTTGATTAATCTGTGTTATTTCACAATTTATTCCTTTAAAATAATATATGTATAAAATATTTTCGGCATGTTCCAGAGAGGTAGATACTTTCAGTATCGCCCTGGTGAAAGACCACCATTCAGAATAGAAACGTTGCTTGAAATGCAGTGTTTAATGATCAGATCTGAATAGCCAGATACTTCCCCACCTTCCTTCTTCCCCATCTCCTTACCCTCCTCAATACGTTCAGCCTCACAACATACCCGAATTGGGGATGTCATAGTATCACCGACTCCCGACGGTTGGGAGCAGTTGGGACTCATGCGTGGTATCCATAAATATATATATATATATATATATATATATATATTTATTTTTTAATTCCCAGTATTCATTATTTTTAATTCGCCTCACAGATATATTTGTGTCAATTATTCTGATACATTTTCTGCATTTTACTTGTCATCTACTTGTCGACTACATATCTACTAGGGCCTTTTCCGGTGCACTCGCCCAAATTCGAAGTTATTGATTTAACAATTTACTGAACATATTTTATTATAAGTGTATATTCACATGTATCATAAAATTATAAAATAATATGCAAAATTACTTCCTCAACACAGGCTAGCCTAGTAAGGCAGGTTATGCGAAACTTCAACTTATAAATGCATTTCTATTCGTTACATATTACCTACTGTTATTACATTATTTTCTATTTTATTTTTTATGTATCTAGTTTATAAACCACTGTACACTTTATTATTAAAGATACGTAAACACAAGGGCTGATTGTGATAATAAATGTATAAAGTAATATATGTTTTCAATGAGCATAATAATTTTAAAAAAATATATAAATTTCCCTGTATGTTGGGTAAGTTGAATTATTTAGATTTTTTTTATGAATTGGTATTTTATGAAAACGGTATTGTAGAAACAGTGTTTAGCATCCATTCCAAAATATATGACCTGCTCAAGAATGTCCCAAATCGAGGCATTCTGCAAGTTACTGGACAACTTGTAATTGTTTAACAATACCCACTCGAATTCAGTCCCGAAGATTTAGTTCAGTGAACTGTATTTCAATAAAAATTAAACAAAACAATATTTGGCTTGTTAAAATACGTTTTACGCAACCGACTTTAACACGCTTTGGAATCGATCTATGAAATGAAAAAAAATAAATTAATTAATTTAATTCTAAAACCGAAATGAAATTTCTGGTTTTCCTATCAAAGAAAAAATAATAATCTTTGCTGATGATACTGTAATAATATTTCATGAAAATAACTGGAAAGACACTGGAAAAGAAAAGCTGAATGTGGGCTCATCGTTCTATAAAAAAACGGTTAAGAGCCAACTACGATAAATGCGAGTATAACACAGTACTTAACTTTTTCAATTGACGCAAGAGGACGACCAGGGAAAGAATAGAATCTAAAGTTACACGAATGCCAAAGCAATTTTTCACAATGTTCTTGCCCCCTATTGCACATACATAAAGTATTAAATATCTTCTCTGCGGGGTGCTCACTTAAATGGTATTACAAGGAAACTTACAAAATACTTTTTTTTTAAATATTAGAAACATTTTATGTAAAAATTTATTAAAATAATTTAATATGATCTATGCCACTCCTACCTCGAATAATAACAGTAATAATTGGATTAATTCTATAGCGCCGTTTTCGTGGGAAAATCACCTCAAGGGCGCCTTGTATCATATGGTATATTAGCATGGGGATCAGCAACCACAAACCATATGAAACAATTGTCTAAAACCCAAAAGGGTATTATAAAGATAATTTTTAAAGTCCCTATAAGAACGCCAATAAAATAAATATTCACGTCTTTTGCAGTTCCTAACATCCCAAATATCTATGGTAAGAATGTAAGAATGTTTTAATCAAACATTTGAAAAAAAAAATTAATAAAACCAAAGAAACCTAATTTTCGCAATACAAGAGCTAACCGGAATGACATTATGAATACACCCAAATTTAAACCTGCTTTTGGACAAAAAAAAAACGATAAATATCCCTTCACTAAACTGTACAATTCACTTCCCACGAGCAATAAAATAAAAGCGGAATATGTAAATGATTTCAAAAACAAAATCAAAACCGGGCTCAAAGAAATCAAAGAAGATGAGTTATCCAGAATTTAAAAAAGAACGTGGTAGGAGATTAAAATAATTAGTTCTTAAATAAAACCTAGTCAGCCTCAGCACAGGAACCCCTAGTGAGGAGGGCTATGAAACACGTTTTGAATTACGTTGTAATTTGTTATTAAATTGATTTTTTTTAAAACACGCTGTATGTATGTTATGCGTCCGTGTGAGTACTGTGTTGGGACCTTAGAGTAAATATTAGTCTTAATAGTAATTAGTCACACTCTTAAGTAATTATTACTATAAAGATGGCCCAAATCTCACGGAGAGACCTATTTATACCTGTTGGTTTGTAAAATTAAGACAAAAAATAAGATAATTTAATGCATGAACATAGGTAGACACCTACATAATTTTGAAGTGTGAGGAATGTAAGATAATTTATGAGTCTAATATTTATAGGCTTGCCCGAGTTGTGTTGAAAAACGTGTATTATTTCTATAAGAATCAATTTAAAATGTTTAAGCGGTTCTGGTAAATTTCGTTTTAATATTAACATAATAAATTATTTAATTCATTAAAGATGCGTCATGTATGTATGCAGTTTATGATTTTAAACAGATAAATATTTCATAAAGCTGAAAAATGAAGGTAAGAATGCCTGCACATTTTCAAATACAATTTAATGCTCAACTTTTAGTGAATACTTCCGTACATAATATCATGTAGGTACTATTCAAGAGCAAATAAATTTATTCGAATGTTTGTATTACCTGAAAAGCGTGCAAATTTCAGCAGTTCGCAACATTAATGATACATATTTGTTGCTTTTGGATCGGTGATTATTCCGACAATCACTATTCAGGGCACAGATTATTCCGTACACCATGATTCCGCACATGGAGCACAAAACATTATTCCACGCATGATGATTCCGCACGTGGAAAACTTCGAACAGCTTTATACGCACACAGATTATTGCGCAGATTGAAAACTAGTTACCCACACAAATTATTCCGGACTTTTTTTTTCCAATTTTTAGATTGTTTCGTTTTCGTTATCGAGGGCTTAATTACAATCAAAAAGTGCTTAATCACAATAAAATTAATAGAGACGAACCAAAATTTGATATTTATTTTAAATATGTATTTTGTGGTGCGAAATAATCGTATCCGGTAGAAATTTTCAATACGCACAAAAATCTATGCCTGGAATAATATTTGTGCGGAATAATCTTAGTTCGGAGTTTTCCATGTGGGGAATCATCGTGTGGGGAATGATCTGTGCGCAATATTCGTGGGTCGGAATAATTCGACCACCGTTGCTTTTAGATACGTGCGCGATCAAATACTAACTAGATAACATCCAGATGCTCATAAGGAATGAAATGTTTGACTTATGTTGGTTATAATACTTCCAATTTATTTATTCCAAGAATAATTTACGATTAGATTGAAACATTCAATGAGATTTAAAAAATAAACTAGTAAATCATATGTTATATTTAGACACATTATCAGAAAGAAACACTGCAGGTGCACATTCCCCGTTTTTTACTCTGCTATAAAAATACAGTAATTATTTCAATAATCTTTCAACGTAGATAGTAATAATAGATACGATAAATATGGTCATTCCACTGAGAGCTCCATTATACTGTTACAAGTTTCGATTACAAGAAAGTGGGAGAGGTTACAATGAATCTGTCAGCGGTCCATCATTCCCTATTAGTTCCCTTGACGGCCTCCGTGGTTGAGGGGTAAGGCTCTCGACTACGAATCCGAAGGTCGCGGGTTCAAATCCCGGCGTGCGCAAGTAATTTTTATTTGATTAATTTGTGTTGTTTCACAATTAATTCATTTAAAAATAATATATAGTATATTTGCGCACGTTCCAGAGTGGAAGATACTCTCAGTATCGCCCTGGTGAAAGACCACCATTCAGAATTGAAACGTTGCTTGAAATGGCTTTTAGCCGTGTTTGGTGACCAGATCTGAATAGCCAGGTATATTCCCACCTTCCTCTTCTTCTTCCCCTCCCCAATACCTTCAGCCTCACAACATTCCCCAATTGGGGATGCCATAGTCTCACTGGCTTCAGACGGTTGGGAGCAGTTGGGACTCTTGTGCGGTATTCATATAAAAAAAAAAAAAAAAAAGTTGTGTACGTACCTACAATAATACTCCGTACGGCGTAGATCTACCTACGGCGTAGTTCTAACTATGGTAGTAGAAACAGAACGATTCCTATTTTACATATTATTCCTCTCTTATACATCATTTCCATCTTACATATAATTCTTCTCTTATACATCATTCCCATCTTACATATTATTCCTCTCTTATACATCATTCCCATCTTACATATTATTCCTCTCTTATACATCATTCCCATCTTACATATTATTCCTATCTTACATATTATTCCTATCATACATATTATTTCTATCTTACACATCATTCCCATCTTACATATTATTCCTCTCTTATATATCATTCCCATCTTACATATTATTCCTCTCTTATACATCATTTCCATCTTTCATATTATTCCAATCTTAGATATAATTCTTAACTTCCATATTATTCCTACCTTACATATTATTCCTATCTTAAGAATTATTCCTATCGTATACATCATTACGATTTTATATATTATTTCTATCTTATATATCATTTCCATCTTTCATATTATTCCAATCTTAGATATAATTCTTAACTTCCATATTATTCCTACCATACATATTATTCCTATCTTAAATATTATTCCCATCTTATACATTATTCCTATGTTACATTTTATTTTTTATCTCACATATTAAATCAAACTAAATACTCTAACAAAATATTTGTAAACAAATAGAACATTATACTTAGTTACCATTTTACTTAAATTGGTGGCACGCAGTGGCAGCTCGTCACTTTTTAGTGAGCTAGAGTGCTAAGATTGAAAAATACGACGTTATTGATGTTGAACTCGAAAATGATTTCTTTTATAAATTTCAATTTTTTGTGTGAAGATTTAGATGGTGGGTGGGGTACTGTGCCACACCTATCATCTAAATCTTAGCACCCTAACTCACTCAAAAGTCACGAGCCGCCACTGGTGGCAGGCCTAGCTCACCCACCGCCACTCTACGTATTATTTGCTCCGTGGTATGCACTGAATGCAACACGAACTAACTAATGTGTAGGTGTGTGCTATGGTTTACATATTTGTCTAATTCTAGTTCTAGGTGATATTCTAATAACATCGCAACGTTTTAATAGTTTATTTCGGATACTGAATATCCGTAGTGAACCGGTCCTACCTGATTATTATGAAACCAACTAACCATACCGTAAAACCGCTAATCCAAATATAATTTACTATGGTCGTTCTTCGTGGCGTCAAGGAATTTAAAAGTCCACAAAAATAATAAATTATAATAATTAATAACGCTGATTAAACCCCAAGAAAATTTACGAATTAAGATTTATCCAACAGCGATTAGAATTAAAAATATGGAGCAAACAAAATGGCGTGTTGTCTTCTGCCAGCACTCAAAAATGGCCCTTAACAACCACTTCGTAGTTTGCCAACTCAAGCAATTTAATTATATGTAAATTCTATACGGGTAGTTAGGAAAATGCATAAGGCTTCAAAAGATAAAAATCCACAAACTGTAATTTGAGTACGTACCAAAACGTGTGAAAACCGGTGGAGGTAAATAAGAACGTTTTATCTAAAATTTCGGTACGTATTTCAGATAGAATTTAAAAGATTACAGTTTGAGGATTTTTGTCTTTTGAAACCTAATACATTTTCCTAACGGCCCGTACAGAATTTACATATAAATAATTTTTAGTATTACTTGAGTAAGCCGAATTTTTTTGTCTAATATCTATTTCTATTCCTCCATCATTGTACAAGCAACATCTTCCGCTTATAATGACAGTAGTAGTCGTCAAGTTTCATTCGTAACCCAGGAATATTTATACATTTTAAATAATATGCAATTAAACTATACAATCACATGCCTATATCCTTAACGCACTAGAGATAATACACCAACACATTTAATAAAACTTTATATCTCGATCTGGATAAAAACAAAATGAACATATTTTTTCCATAACTTAATTACACCAAATCAAACATAAAAAACATTTACATTAAATATAAATAATTCATTAGCATTTTTGTCTTTTGTACAATATTTTTATTATTCTTAAACATAATTGTATAACCATTTCACAATAATACTATATCATAAATACGTGAACATCTCGGTACAGGTTCTATGGAGGCGTTCACGATTCGCTATAATATATTAATAATTTACAGTACATACACATCATTCTATATAATAATTACTGATATTATAAAAATAATCTTTTAAAAAAAATAAAATTATATGAATACCGCACAAGAGTCCCAACTGCTCCCAACCGTCTGGAGCCAGAGAGACTACGGCATCCCCAATTGGGAAATGTTGAGGCTGAAGGTATTGGGGGGGGAATAGGAAGGTGGGGAATCACCAAACACGGCTAAAAGCCATTTAAACCAACGTTTCAATTTCACCAGGGCGATCCTGAGAGTATCTTCCACTCTGGAACGTGCACAAATATAGTGTACATTATTTTTCAATTAATTAATTGTGAAACAGAACAAATTAATTAAATAAAATTTACCTGCGAACGCCGGGATTTAAACCCGCGACCTTCGGATTCGTAGTCGAGAGCCTTACCCCTCGACCACGGAGGCCGTCCGTAAATAAATAGAAATGAATAAATAATTACAAGCTGTTTTCATATAAATGTGTACTCTTTTATTATTTCATTGAATAATAATACTTTTAATTTGACAATTTTTTTCCCTTATTTGTAAAGTTTATTTACCTTTTGTTATTTAGATGTTGTGCAATTTTTTCTGTGTAACACAATTCCTTAACTTGTCTAAATATTATTTTTAAGGTTTATTTAACTGTATCATATTAATCAGTGAGAAATAGTTAGGATGCAGGCGAGCTCTCCACATATTATATATATATTGTTTTGATATTACTGCCTGTGTCTGTATTTTATCTTTAAATTAAAAGAATAAAAAAATAAACAAATAATAATAATTTAAAAAAAAAAAAAAAATTGGGCCACTATTCTTGCTTACACGTAAATCCGCACCTGAAAAGATACAGCAGGGAATATACAGTTTATGAAGAGATTATAAATATTAATTATGATACAACTTTATATTATGGATATTACTTAAATTATACAAAATACTAATTAAAACCATTTTTTTATGGTCTACGATGAGTGGCAAAATTATGATAATCAATGACGCGAATACGTTTTTTATACCCACATTTTAAATGCACAGAATAAAGGGGGCAAAAAGGTAAATTGGTCTATTTTTTATCGCAGTATCCTTTTGTTAATATTGTATACAAAATTTAATACAAGGACAAGACTTCTTTACAACACGAGTGACTGCAATAATAATTTACACAAAAAAAACTGAGAATATGCAAAAACCATGATTTTCTGCGCTTTTTTTAATAGGTTTTTTAAGTAACGATATAAAAAACAATAGCTGAGGAATGCAAGTACAGTGTGTGTGTATTTTGTCTTCGCATACTCATTATTTATTGATGTTATTCAACGTGATTGTGTTGGAGCTGCGGTAAAGTATAATGTTTGCGTTAGAAACCAACCGGCATTATTAATTCGCATCTGAAAGGTTACACGTCTTTGCAAAAACTCACACCTCTTCGCACATCATTAATATATTTGATAGTTTGCAGATATATACATTAGGGTGGGCACTAATTAAAAAAAAAACTTATACATACATATATCGTTCTTCCAGGGGTCTCAAAAGTTGCGTGTGAATTGTTAGTAGATTAGATTATGACCTTGATTTTATTTTTTGGCCGTTTAGCGGGGCCTGAATATGGAACAATTATGAATAGATTTTTCGAAAAAGTACGAAATAATACAATTTATATTTTATAAATCAAAATCACATTTAAGCAGTGTTATTTATGACTTGGCTGCGATAAACGATAGGGTTTCAACATGTTTGCCACGGTTCTCAAAATCTTTAGTCACACTTGAAAAAAATGTGTTCTAATGAATTCAAAAAGACAAAGGACGAACACATTTTTGGTATGTGTTAGAAGTAAAGGATGTTTTACACGAGAACGGTTCGTTTCTACAACTCGTTCTTGAGTTTAACAGCCCGGCTGTGGAAAGATTTGCCGGCCTGTGTTTCCTCCCCATGTTCATTCCTTCCTCTCTTGAAAAAGATGACAAAGGTCCTGAGGGATTGTGGAGTTAATGTAAAAAAAAAGTTTACATGTAAATAACAGTAGCGTGCATTGTTCTATGACCAAAAGATGACAGACCTTGAGGGAAATCATTTCCCGGAGGGCCTCGTATGTGGAGTTACTGTAAAAAAGTAGACTGTGTGTAGTTTTGCACTGAATATATGAAAATGGCTATTTTATTATAATCTTGTGTGGCTAACTTAATAAATGGACATACAAGTTCCTTACTAAATTCACATAAAAATACATTTTAATCAAAAATTTGTCGTCTTTACCTATTATCATTTAATTTCTTTATTTGCTTCGTTTTTCTTAGTGTAGGCCTTATGGTCATCATGCCAGTGGTAAATAATAATGATTGCACTTGTGTTGGTCAAACAAAATATAGAGATTTAAAAAAAGTTTGTTATCTGGTACAGGGTCCAAAGGAGTTTAATAAATTTTAAACATTTTGTACATTATCAGTATTCGAATGCGCAACTTTTGAAATCTCTCACATATCCAAATTCGGAAAGAAGCTTTGATGGCCCACCCCAGTGAGTTATCTCAATCACCTTCAGTTCAACCTCTTGTACTTGCTTCCTACTAGAAATAGCTCATTTGATTTAGTAAGACCGAATTGAACGAAACAGACCCGAAATTCGAGAAAAAGGTGTGAACAGCGATCAATGTAAACAATCTCCGGGTGAATTAATTCAGTTTCATCGTTACAAACGATCACCTCGGATTGACGCACGACTGTCAATTGTGGCATGAAATTAACATAGTTTTCCATACGTTTAAAGACGCTTACTTAACCTGGCACATAATGAGAGGACACTCGTCTTATTTACAGCTTTTTAAGATGGACCACAATGGTGGATCCACACTTTATAGGCGGGTAATAAAACGTTCACTCTTCAGAAAGATGTAAATGAAAACGTTTCAAGTACGTAAAAATTATTACTAATACGATGTCTTAAAAGCATGACAATGACCTTATAACCAGTCAATATTTTCATCTCGCATATAATTAGAGGACTTACGTTGTTCTTTTTTAAAATGTTTTCGGTAAACCACCTCAATTTCCCCTGCACACTCTTTACCCACCATCTCTCCTGTAATTATTTATATATTTCCCAGTTCAACAATAAATTTGTTTTTCGATTTTGTAGTTTTTGATTTCACGCCAATGAACATACATTTTTAAAGGATATTGTTATTTAATTATAATTAAGTAATAATACTTTAATAATTATGCAAAGTATTATTAAAAAAAATATAGGTACCTAACACACATTTAGCATGCGTAATTTACTAATTTTTTTGATTTTCAATCAATGTTATCTTACATTTCGGGCTTTTGGCATAAGTAATTTACAAATATCGCAATTTTATTAATTCTGCTCATTTAATAACATTATCATGCGACAAATAACTCCCTAATAATGTTTTAAGTCAACACTTACGATGATATTGAATTTCCTTTTGTTAAAACTACGCAAATATCGATATATTTAAATAATAATAACACAGAATAAATTAAATTAAATTCTAATCTTCCTCCCCTCTTTTCCCATCCTCTCGCAATTCTTTCAAAACATTGCTCAAATGGAGATGTCATAATGTAGCTTCACAAGCTTTGGGCAGTTGGAACCAGTGTGTGGTAAAAAAAATATTTTTAATTTTGAAACTACCACGTCATGAATTAATTAAACAAAATTTACAACGTTTTTGCACATGTTATTACTGATTGGATCATACCAATATGAGCCTGTCACGGTCATCTTTGACTGGTACAATAAATAAACAAAAATAACATCAGTTCTGAGGTATTACTAAGATGCATTGGTACACAATTACGAAGTTAGATAATACTAATTTAACAAAATATAAGGAAGTCTGGAGAATATTTTCATAATCAATCAGTCCAAAGTAATTTGATGATAACAAATTGAAGCATTCAACCCAAACAGATGTAATGAGCGGTGTTAGTAATGTGGGTTCAATCAATTAAGTTCACTTTTTTTTTTTTTTTTTTTTTTATATATTTATTTCTTGCTAAAGCAATCCCGATGAGTTTCAAAACTCATTTTAGGACGGGAGGAATTTACAATACATAAGTAGGAGATAGTACATACAATTTTACATTGACAGCAAAATATCAAAAATAGAAGTTTCACATACAGACAGAAATAATTTTATAAGGACAAGTTAAATAGAACAACACACAAGAGAAAACATATAAGGGAACAACACAAATATGGATTTACTGATTTTCATTTTTAAAAATCCTTAAAAAGTATTCCTTTATACCATCATTTTGGGATTTTTTATTTTTCTGGATGGTTTTGTACATATCTGGAAGCGAATTATAAAGTGTGTAGGTAATGTAGTTTAAAGATTTTATTCCATATTTTGTAGTGTGTGTTTGAGAAATGCGGATTTTATTGTTATTTCGAGTATTGTGGTTGTGGATGTCTTGATTGTAAAGTGGCTTGACGTTAGTGTGAGTTGATTGTTGAGAAATTTGTAGGATGGTGCTGGTGATTTCATACTTAGGAAGGATCGTGATTGGAAGGATACCGGAAACTGAGTAGATGTCCCTGACATGAGTGTCCTATGGAAGTCCAAAAACATTTCTGAGGGCTCGGTTTTGAACCACCTGCAGATCAGCAATAAATTTCTTCGAGGCAAAGCCCCAGATACAGCAGAGATAGGAAATGTGTGAATGTACCATGGCGTAATATACTGCAGTTAGTAACGGAATGGGTAGTAATCCTTGAAGTCTATATAGCACACCAGTTATGGGGGTACTTTTCTCCTTTACATGATTTATGTGGAGATCCCACGAGAGTTGAGAATCTACTATAAGGCCCAAATGTTTTGTTGTCGTTTTCTTTTCGAGGCAGTTGTCACCAATTTTGATATCGAGGCTGGAATTTTTCTTGTTGCCGAATAGTAAATAATGCGTTTTTTTTACGTTAAGGGTCAGTTTATTTATTCTCAACCAGGTTATGAGATGAGAAACATCGGCATTCATTTCCATTTCAAGTTCCGCTAGGTTTTTTTTGTTATAAAAAATTACAGTATCGTCCGCATAAAGTTAAAGAGTTCCTTTAATGCCCCACTTTGTTATGTCATTAACATATATTAGAAATAGCAACGGTCCAAGAATTGATCCCTGTGGCACTCCACATGTTATTTCACCCAATTCACTCATTTCTCCACCCAGTTCTACCGCCGAAAAGCGATTTGATAGGTAAGATCTGAAAAGTTCCAGAGGAGTACCAACAATACCCAAATGTTTCAGTTTTTCGATCAATACGTTATGGTCCACCGTGTCAAACGCCTTCTTTAGATCAACAAATATTGCCGCTGTAAAATCTCCATGGTCAATATGTTTCTGCAGATTTGATATGAAATCGAAAGCTGCACATTTAGTGTTAGATCGTCGTCTGAAACCGTATTGTTTTGAGGTGAGAATTTTGTTTTGTTCGAGATATTTCAATAGTCTTTCTTTGATGACACATTCAAAAAATTTTGGAGATAGCTGGAAGTATAGAGATTGGACGATAATTTTGGACATTTTTTTTACATTCGTCTTTATGTATAGGAATAATTTTTGCAACTTTTAGTTTGTCTGGAAAGATACCTTTTGACAGAGAGAGATTTATTAAGAATACGAGGTCATTCACCAGTTCCTCCTTGCAGTTTTTGAGAAGGAGAGAGGTTATACCATCGGAACCAGCTGCCGCTTTAGATTTGAGGTTGGATATGATCCGTAAGATTTCTGTTTTATTTGTCCCGATCATGTTAAAAGATTGTTTTGCTTGAGGTGCCGTGTAGATGGTATTTAAATCAGTTTTTGAAGTTTTTATGACTGATGCGAGACTCTCCCCAACTGAGAGAAAATATGTGTTGAAAGCGGTTGCAATCTCCTTTGGTTCTTTTACTTTTTCGTCATTTATGACTAGCAATTTACAAGCTATTGTTGGGTTTCGGGAGCTATTGGATATAATGGAGTTAATTGTTTTCCATGTTCGTTGTGGCTTATTCATGTTTTCATTAAGCAAATTCGTATAATACTTAGTTTTAATATATCTTCTATAGTTGGTGACAGTATTACGAGCTTTATTTTTTTCTGTTGTCAAAGGAATACTTCCTTGATTTCGTTTCCAAAGTTTAAATATGCTATTTCGTTTTTTAATCAGCCTATCAAGTTCTGCATCAAACCATGGAGTATTGTTAGGTCTTTTGTCTCCTATATTAGTTTTTAGTTTTGTTTTACACGAATTCATAACATTTTGGAGATAGTCAGCGAAGTTATTATAATTTTTGTTTACATCGTCAGACGAATGGGTAAATTTACAAGTTTTAAGTGTGTTATTTAATTTTTTAACTTTAAAGGCGGACATGCGCAAGGAAAATATTTAATCAAATCAATCAATGAACAATCAATCTTTCGATAAATAATACAATCAATCATTCCGTCTACTCTGTGAAAACCACGAATAATTTATCGTTTGTGTTCACTAGCTGGGGGGTTATTCCGTACCAGTGGTGTGCAGACCGTAAAGGCTGAAAAGCTGTGCCTACCCTAATAAAAACGAAACCATAAAATAAAATAATACAAATAATCCATTTATGCACAAATAGACGAGGAACTTGTACGCTCATTTATTCGGTTGGTAGCAGCAATCAGTGGAAGATGATTATATAATGGACTTTATCAAATATGCAATGCACAATTCTTGCCTAAAATTGAAAAACTAGTACACACAGCTTACCTTTGAGTAATGCACAACACTGGTTTGTACTAATAAACTAACAATGAGGCAAGGGAGGCGATTTATGAATAAATAAAGTGTAACGAAAGCGGTTGGAAAGGTCTAAAATAATCAAATTCTGAAGTTTATTTCAGTTTTGGGTACTTACCTCATTTAACTGCGATATATCTACCAATGTTTTCATTTGCCATCGACATAATTTTAATGCGATAATGCATAAAGGTATATTCACATCTTCCAGCACTATGCAGTACAGAACAGAACAGTGCAGGAACGGCACAAACACGAGTATTCATATTACACCGTGCTGCACAGCATAGCCGCGAGTATGGCTGTCAACTGAGCGGAAGCGTCCACCACAACGTGTTTGAGGATTTTATAAGCCTATTCCCATATTTATTATTATTTTATAACCTATATTCCCCGACCAATTCCATCAATTTTTCGTTGTTCATCTTCATGGTTTTAGCAATATCAGTGTCTGTTGACGCCAACTGACAGCGATGCCAAAATGGCGTGGGCGGTGCTAACGGTATATCCCCATACTAACTGCGGAGGCGCAAACATCGCCAGCACCGTCAAAATATTCTAGCCGACGAACTCAGACGGTACTGGCCCGTGCATGCGCGGACACGTTATGCTTACTAATGCTGTAATATGAATGTGTTCATAGATAATGTAAGAAATTAATGTTGTGGTGTACTGCTCTGCACTGAGCGGTCCTGGTAGATGCGAATAGACCTAACCGCACTGAGCATATTGTGGGTCAATGGGACTGTGGCATTTCCAGTTTGGGAAACTTTGTGTAAGGATGATAGAAACGAGAATACGAAGGAGATCTCCTCCACATCGTCATTTCATTCGTTTAATTCCCTACGTATCATCAAATTTTAACCATTTTCGGAGAAATTATTGTGAAAATTCGGGGGTTAAAAATCACAGGGAAATATCTTATTTTACATAGAACATCCACTAAAGAGATAATACACAATACTTCTTCCTTATTCTATGAAGCACCCGATAGTGCTTGGTCAAATAACTACAGATTAAAATAAAACAAAACCGCTGCAGAATTGACTTCTAAGGCCCAGTTTTTATAAACCAACTAACAAATTTCTGTTACGTAACGAATCGTTTCATTAAAGGACCGTTATCCGTCCGTTTTTTTTAATAATATCTTTCATTGCTCGATAAGGAATCCATTTCACAATGCAAAATATATATTGTCTTTTTGATTAAAATAGGGCACGGATTCAAATAAACGTTCGTCAGGCAACAACTCACAGCTGTCAAACGACTGGTACTCTGACGAACGTTTATAAAACGCGAAATCGGTAATAGACCAAATATTAGTTTCAAGCGTTACGAATGGATGGTTTTAAAATCATCCTTAAATACCTAATCCTATATATACATCACGCACGCAGCTCGTGAGCTGTTGAAATAGTGTTGCTAAATATTATTGTAGTAAGTAGGTGCTTACGTCCTTTCAGCGCAGGATTCGCTCCAAAACGGTTCGCGTCCCTGTCAAAACAATCGGCACTAATCAGGAGTATGACCATTGCCGTCTCACACAACAGCTTCTAAAACTTCGGGACGAAACGAGAGATTGGCTTCGTGGGGGGGCGTGAAATCAGACAAGCAACTGCAAAACCTAAATATTTATCGTTGTCCGTTATTAAGCTTCTATTCTACTCGAACGTCCACCTAAAAAAAACGCTCTAACTATCTCGTAATAAATTTCCACGGTCTTTTTCCAATTTCAAAATACACTGTTGCAATTAAAAACTTCCATGAGCGAATAAAATATAATGAAGGTGTTTAAGCAAAACAAGCAATATATTCCAAGCAATTTTTAATAAAAATACTTGAAAAACATCGCGTCAAATTATATTATTTTAGAGGTATTGGGCAGTTCGGGCATTCAGCGGAACGCCAGTTTAGTGGCTTTGGATGGTTGAGTGGATATAGAGATAGACATGCTGTGAAGATTGGTAGATAGGCAGGAAACTTTGTTATTACGCTGGCAAATTGTGTAGTTTATTCCAGTACCCAGGCTAAGGAAATGGGATTCAGGATTGTAGCTCGTATCAATATTCAGGCTATGGATGAGCAGAGTTGGAAGCAGCAGATTTCTCAACAATTTCCCTGGGCAGACGTTTGGTCGAACCAGACAAAGCCAGGGAAACAGATACAGGACAAATATAAGGAAGACTGGAGAGAGCTTGTGCTACTTTATGAAATAGATATGTTCTCACCCTACTAGAAAAATGGATGATAATGATGATAATTGACACACAACTCCAGAAATGTGTCAAAAACTGCGTTTTGTTATGAGAAAATTGCTGATGAACATGCTTTCGTTTCTATGTGCTTAGAGTTTCACGTCTACTTTTTTATTGTTTTTGAGATAAAGAAATGTAGTGTTGTTTTTGATATTTCGCGTAAACCCCATATTTATTTAATGGGAAAATATATTATTGCAACTACTTCAGCTCTTATGCAAAAATTACCAATTTACACATCCGACATCGTTCGTTGGAACCGTCGATTTGATTCACTTAATCGTGCCATGTTTTCCTCGGACGTCCCCGACTTCTTCTTTCATTCACATTCGCGTTATGTATTCTTGTTACAGTCTCTTCTTCGTTCA